>CM022672.1:27023429-27078429 GCA_012295275.1 Chrysomallon squamiferum | reverse complement strand
CAGAAATCTGAGTACAGTATTTTAATTATTTAGCAGTCCTGCTATATATAGTTCATTAATGGTTATGTTACACACGGTATAGTTCTGTCAACAACAAAACTATTGTTTCTTCAACTAATTGGAAATCTGAGACAACTTCTGCCATAACAGAGTGAATTATAACTACCAGTAGTGTGATATTACTTTTATTTAAATAGCCCACATTTATTTATTTATTTATTATTCATAAAACTTACTTAATTAACAAGGAGTTAGATACATTTTGGTAATGAAAAAAAAAAAGAAGAACAATGACAGTAATAATAATAATATACATAATTAACTTTTTTAAAAATCTTTTTGTATATTATTACTGTTTTAATTTAAAAAGAATGTATTTTTTTAAATTAAATCATCCACATTTATATAGGTTTTTTTAAAGAGACAGTATTTGTAACTTTCATTTAAAGAACCAATATTTATCATTTTTTAAATTGAAAATGCCAGTGTGTTTAATCATTTAATTAAAAAGCTAATATTTATTACTTTTTTACTTAGAAAATCAATATTTGTAAAAAACAGGGTTTTTTTGTTTATTTCAAACCCAGTATTTATAACTTTTTATTTAGAGAGTCAACATTTACTATCTTTTATTTGAAGAGCTAATATTTATCATTAAACCTTTGCTAATAATAAAAAATCAAACATGTCTGTGAAAATAAATGTATATACTGCTGTTATCTTGTGATATCACAAATGGTAAAGAAATGCAAAAAAAGCTAATATACTAACTTACTCAGGAATTTTGTGTTTAACTATGATATCACAAATTATAAAGAAACTGTATTCTGACATTTTGTGATTTAGCCACTGTGGTGTCATAAATTATTTTAAAAAATGTAAAAATAATGGATATACTGACTTATACAGAAATGTTGTGATTTACTATGGTATCACAAAGTATAAAGAAATGTACATATAACTCATATACTGACTTATACATGAATTTTGTGAGTTACTCACTGTATTATCAAAACATTAAAAAGAAATGTAAAAATAACTCATATATTGACTTACACAAGAACTTTACTTACTATTACTGGTTCTTTACATACATAATCAGTGAGAAAATTACTGAAGAACTTGATGTGTCTATCCTGTCTTACTAATTAATATTAGCTAACCACAGAATGACATCAGTAGGTTCTGATATACCATCACTGAGTAAAACAAAACACACATGTTCAACTCATAGTTTGATATTAAAATGAAGTGGAAAATGATAAAATAAAATTAATTTGCACTGTAATGTAGTTACATCATTTAAATTTCAAAATGCTTTTGTTCTACCATCAGTTTCTCTTTTACAATTATAGTAAGAATTTTTTAATTTTATTTATATATGTGTGTCAGTGTGTGTAATGTATATATGTATATATGCGTGTGTGTATGTATATCTGTATTACAAGAATATATTTTTTCTGCTTCTTTCTTTTCAAGCTTTTTCATTAAAAAAAAAAAAAAAAAAATTATTTTATTTTATTTTGCATCTGATAATCCTAAAAAAAAAAAAAAAAAAAAAAGAAGAAAAAAATTACTTTCACAATTATTGTATTAGATAATGGAGCCGCTCATTCCCAGCTGTACTATGTTTTATCTTTTCTGGATCATCCTGGAGTTCCAAGATCTGCTTATTTTCACAAACTACATATACCAGTGCCTTTCAGAATAACTGGGGAATTACAGAACATAATCAATAACATTACACACAGCTGAGGCCAGCAGACAGAGATACTTCAGTGTGTGTGAAATGGGTTCAGACAGCGAATAAATGTTTGATGAAACTGCACCACAAAGCATTCACTGGCTGGGGTGGAGAGTGTTTTTGAGAACAGACAGCAATCAAAATTTTGTTTTAGAATAAAAAATGAAAAATGGCTGATGCTGGGGTCAGACAGTAATGTGTCAGTGGTTACCATCAGCTGAAGATGATGTATTAATGGAAGAAAAGGATGGGGATAGTTTTTATAGTAATCATAATTTTTAATAAATTGTGGGATAATGGAGAAGTTCCAAAAGGCTATATCATTTGGGTGGGGGGGTTATTAAATAAATAAATATAAAATAATTTATAAATAAATAGATATTAATGTATATTCAGTTATATTTTGTTTGATATTGTTTGGATAATAGACTGAGTTTTGATTTTGTCATAGAAAAATTAAAATAAAATATATGTTGTTGTTTTTTTTTTTTTTCTCTCTCACACACACACACACACACACACACACACACACACAAAACACACTTTCACTCATTCACAATTTACTTACACATTCACAACTCATGCACATAGATAAAACTAAATACTGTTTATAAAACTAAGTATATTTCAGTATTAATGTTTTAAAAAAACAGATAATATCCTTCATGCCTGAGTGCCTTACTACAGTAATAAAAACCAGTTCCATAGTAAAAGTGACTTTTATTTATTTTTTATGTTATCTAAAGTCATTTATTCAGTGATTAATAATATATATCTTCCTTTTTAATTTCCTTTTTGTTTTTCACCAATGTTTACAAACAAACATTGCCCAGATACCATTAAGAGATACAGTTTTGTTAATATAAGGGCTGTTCCAGATAGTAAATGGCAGATAATGGGTATTATTACCAAAGATAATTTCTCTGTATTCTCCTTAAATTATATATATAAATATATATTAATATGTTATCCAGTTTCCTGTAATTTATATATAATAGTAAATACAGATCTAAAAATATATTTATTTCTTGTTGTTCACTTTCAAACCTGCAGTTAGTTCAGGAAGTGCAAGTATTTTTTTTGTATATTTATATTTTGTTTATACTTCAGTATGATTGTATGCTGTCTTGCTCAGAGTTTGTGTATTTTTGTGTATTATGACATGAATGTGAGTATTTCCATGTAGGTGAGGGTTGTAGTTCAGTGGGAAACTGTTGATCATTGTTGGTTGCAGAATCAATTCTCCACTGTGATTACAGGCAGATATTGTCTGTTCTAACCAGTGCCCAGAACTGATTTATTAAAGGCTGTGTTATTTATATACACTTACACACACAGACACACATGCACACATGTATTCCTGCATGCATATATACTTACATACATATATTTATTGTAGGTTAAGAGTGTTTTGAATATGTTATTAAATATAACAATTCTGTACTTCTTCATTCTTTATACATATTTTAATTCATTTATGTTTGTCTAAAGATCCTGATTTAATTGACAGTGCTCTATCTACAGTATAATTATGTTAATATATTTGAAGCTGAATTTTCAAATTCTTTTTATTATACACAAAAAAAACACAAAAAAAAATTGAAAAAATAAGAATGTTTCTCAGAATATTGATATTTAATGTAATTCCATGATTATTTTGCTTCTGTCTGTTTTAATGGTTTAAAAGAAGATATGTTCAAAATTAAATCAAAATCAAAACTCAGGGGGAAAATGCTTATCTAATTTTCAGCAGGAGCATTTAAATCAAGTTTACATTAATCTTTTTTTTTTAATGAAAATTATATTGAAATATATTTAAAAAACATTCAAACAAAAAACTCCAGTTTTAAGTGTTTAATATGACATGCTTTCTTTTTTATTGTACTTGTGAATTTGATTACTTTCTGACATTTCTTTTTAATTATTCTTTTTTTTTCTTGTTAATAGAATTGTTTTGTTTTTGTTATCAGTATTTTCTTTTTGAAAATTATTAATTCACTATATGTTTTTCTGTTATTTTTATTTATTAATTTATTAATATTATTGTTATCGTTATTATTAATAATGTCTACAGTTACTTCTAATAATTTATCACAATGAATTGAATCTGAAAGCCAATCATCTTCGGCTGGGATCATATTTCTTCTGTGTTTCATTCTGAATCAATCCCCTTTTTGCCTAGATTGATTAAATTAGCATTAATTTACAAATCTGACAGCTTTTAGGTACTTTCCACTGTTGCTTGGTAATTCCATCTGTACTAGCCTTTATATTTGATGACTAGCAAGCAACACACGTCAAACAGCATCAGCTTGATGTCATCCACAAACAGGACTGATGTCAGACCTGCCCTGCTCCTCCACATTCCAACAGTTGCTATATTCAGTTAATACAGAAACACATAGGATACAACATTATCTAACAACCACAGTAATTAATTACCTACTGCCATGATTAATTGCTGTGTGTTATTTAATTGAGAGCCTAAATGAATAATTACTATTTTTGATCCACATAAAGAGAGAGAGAGAAAGGCAGACTGTCCTTAGATGTGGTTTTCCAGTAAACTTGATGACAATTCAATCAGCCTGTTTATCAGCCCAAACCAATGTGGCTGTTTGCTTCGATGATGAAGATTGGTCCAAATGGACTGTTATAACTCATCTAGATATTGTCATCATCGAATCCAGTGACATTTCTCCCAATCTACCACCTCCCAGTGAAATCAAATCATTCTGACTGATATACTGATTGTGTACTTGGGGGTTCTTGACTGTGAAAAATGGAAATGATAAATAACTGACTTCACACCTCCTGTGTAATTATGTCTTAAAGGAGTTTGTTGAAGTAACAGCTATATTCATACTTTGACCAGAAAGCTTCTCATAACCGAAAGAGTCAGTTTCTTCATTGACACATCAAGTGAGTACGTGTTTAATTGACTTCCCAGTTACTAAAACAGTGTCTTTACTGGATAATTGTTTATCTAATGTTATACTAATATTATAATTATCGATTTAAAGGTTAATTACCTGTCTTTTTTATATTATTCATATAATTACTTTACTTGTACAAAATACATGGTCCCTATTTTTATTTTTATTATTAATATTTGTTTTCACTTAGCTGTAATTAATTATATGGTAGAGTGCTGGCCAGTTCTCCTTAGTGTTCATTCTAGACTTTTTCCCATTTCACTTGTGTCTCATAATTAACTTCAATACTTTGAAAAGAAACATATAAAAGCACTCTAGCTGATTATAAAATAAATAAAAAATAGCCCTTTCTCACTCATTGTCTTTTGCCATGCTGATTATAGAAAACAAAAGAATAGCCCATTTTGTCTCATTATCTTTGTCATGCTGATTATAGCCACCCCAAAAAAAAAAAAAAGGCTTTTTTTTTCCTCTCATTATCTTTATCATCTTTAACCTTATGCATAATTCCTTATAATTATCTGCTGACTGCATCATTAAATAAAAGATTCTTACTGTAATATTTTGCTTGTCCACGTTTTGTAATTTTTAATGATTTCTTTGGTTCATATCACATTGGTCAGTTCATTTGTAGTGACATTGAAATGTGCTTTGCATTTGTTGATGACTTCTTAATTATGTACGCATATTAGACACATATGGTCTGAATTTTGAATTTCATTTTCATCAGATAAGCTGTGTTTGATCATTCATATTAGTTAGTCTTATATAACAGAAATGTAATGAAAGTTATGAAAGTTGATATTAAGCTGCATTAATGGACTTATATATTTAGCAGACTGAAATAATTTTTTTCTGTTTTTGTTCTCCTTTCATTGGTATTCTCTGTTTTTTCTTTTTCTTATTCACTGTCATTTGTTTCTTTTCCTTCATTCTTCTTCTTCATCACATCATCCCCATCATCATCATCATCAGTGTTATTATTGTTGCTACTGTTAGTGTTATTAATATTGTTGTTATTGTAACAGGATAAGATTTACAACACCCACATGAATGTGAATCTTGTCAAATTTAGCTGTTGTTATTACTAATCCCCAGAACAATGTAACTGAAAACAATTAATCATTTTGTTACATAGCAGGATTTAAACTGAGTAATTTCTCTCACATTTCAAGATATTTTTTCATTTGTTACAAAACTGTGCTGATTAATTAGCACAAAAGAAATCTGATTAGTTTTATGCCATGATGCTGTCAGCACAGAAGACAATTTTCCCTTTTTTAGTAAAAAACAGCATCACTGTCCTCAGCATTTGTTGAGTAATTTACTTAACATGAAATACTCAACTAATAGATTAACTTATCATTAAATACTCAACTAATAGATTAACTTATCATTAAATACTCAGCTAATAGATTAACTTATCATTAAATACTCAATTAATAGATTAACTTATCATTAAATACTCAGCTAATAGATTAACTTATCATTAAATACTCAATTAATAGATTAACTTATCATTAAATACTCAACTAATAGATTAACTTATCATTAAATACTCAACTAATAGATTAACTTATCATTAAATACTCAATTAATAGATTAACTTATCATTAAATACTCAGCTAATAGATTAACTTATCATTAAATACTCAGCTAATAGATTAACTTATCATTAAATACTCAACTAATAGATTAACTTATCATTAAATACTCAGCTAATAGATTAACTTATCATTAAATACTCAACTAATAGATTAACTTATCATTAAATACTCAGCTAATAGATTAACTTATCATCAAATACTCAGCTAATAGATTAACTTATCATTAAATACTCTACTAATAGATTAACTTATCATCAAATACTCAGCTAATAGATTAACTTATCATTAAATACTCTACTAATAGATTAACTTATCATTAAATACTCAGCTAATATTTGTAGACTAATTAACATCACATACATAGCTAATATTTGTAGACTAATTAACATCAAATACATAGCTAATATTTGTAGACTAACATCAAATACATAGCTAATATTTGTAGACTAACATCAAATACATAGCTAATATTTGTAGACTAATTAACATCAAATACATAGCTAATATTTGTAGACTAATTAACATCAAATACATAGCTAATATTTGTAGACTAACATCAAATACATAGCTAATATTTGTAGACTAATTAACATCAAATACATAGCTAATATTTGTACACTAATTAACATCAAATACATAGCTAATATTTGTAGACTAATTAACATCACATGTTCAACTAATGTTTGTAGATCTCTCTATCTGTCACTTTATCTATCTATCTATCTATATATATAAAGAAAATATATTAGTAAAAACATAATATATTTATATTCATCATGTAAGGAAATCTTGACACTGTTGAATATCTAAGCAAAACACAAGACATTTATTTACACATCTGCTTGTCACAAGATACAAAATGTTTGAACTAATGCACATTATTGACGTAGTTAGTAGCATTTTATGAGCATTATTATTCTTTTATTGGCATCTAAATCATCTCTTTTTTTCCTGCCAGATCCTCTGTTGATTGTAGAATAGGTTTGGGATGTTCTGACAAGTAAAGGAATCAATGAGGACATTTTCTTTCACAGAGAAATCAAAGATGTCATTGCTGATATTGCTAACTACTGTTTTAGAAAGCTGGTAGAATAATACTGGTTTTTTTATATTATTATTGTTATTTTTTATTTAGCATGTAAATAAATTTCTGAATGTTGCTTTATATTACCAATTTTATATCTTTAATACTTTAAAATATCTCTATATTTAAAACAAAATATTTATTTAGTACAATTTCTAATATAAAACAAGAAAAACAGTATTATGTCATAGATAAATAAAACACTATTCCTGTAAATTTATTATTATTATTATTATTATTATTATTATTATTATTTTTATTATTATTAATTTTTATTATTATTTTTATTATTATTAGTTTTATTATTATTATTATTATTATTATTATTATTATTATTATTATTATTATTATTTCTAATTTCTCATGCTCTTCTAATTTTCTTATTGTTTTTGAGAAAATTCAAGTGGAATAAATTACCAGAAAATTCTTCAGAGAATTATTCACAGATGGCATCAAAGGAAATCTTGTACCTAGATGCTGACAGTCTAATGAAATCGCTGCAGTGTAAAACAGGCTGCTTTGATATTGAAAATGTCTACAATTAGAAATTCTTTATTAACACCCTTCTCAGTGGCTCAGTGTGAGATTTGATGAAAAGTTAGCTAGGGACAAATGAACATCAAACAAAATCATGCAGAAAAACCCACAGAAAAAAAAAAAAAAAATTTCAAAAAGTAAATAATAAAAAAAAAAAAATTTCAAAAAAAAAAAAATTAAAAACAAGTAAAAAAAAAAAAAAAAAAAAATTAAAAATTAAATAAAATTTTTAAATTTTTAAAAATTTCAAAAAAAAAATTAATTAAAAATAATAAAAAATGATAATAATAATAAAAAAATAATAATAAATTAAAAATAATAAAAATCTGATTTTAGCGCTCAAACTAAACTGGCATGTGATGTAGTTCACTAGGAATGAATATTTGCAGTTTCAGTATAAGCCATTGATTCACTGGTTATTTCCAGGGAGATGAATAGTTATGGAATGTGCTGTCCTGTTGGTGTAAAAATGTTTATAAAATATGTATTATTGCTAACAGTAATATTTAGTTTTCCTTTGAAGAAAATACCTGTTAAAATACATCAGTAAAGTCTTTTTAGCACAAAGCAATATTACATTAGCATAGATATTAAAATTGTTAAAAACAACACACCAATTATATATATATATATATATATATATATAAAAGAGAGAGAGAGAGATTAACTTTATTTTGAAAATCCTCTTTTAATCTTTTTTGTAAACAATATATTTAATATTCAGTGTGCTATATGAATGCTGTGTTAAAAGGTACATTTTGTTTTCTACATCAAAGCAGATTTTGAAGATATGTTAACAGTTAATAACTGATACAGTTAATAACTAATACAGTGATTTTTCTGTAAAATCTCAAGAGAACTGCTACTGTTTCTAAGTGTAATTGGTTTTTACACCTTAGTGAAAGATGTCAAAATACTAACTACACAGAGATTTCCATTGAGGATTGACTGTACAAGTCTCTAATGCAAAAGTGACCTGAATCTTAAAAAAAAACATACATATTTTAGTAATTTGTTTTTATTTTTCTTATAATAATTATTATTATGATTTTAAAAATTTTTTGAATACATATATTTTTAATTTGTAAAAAAAAAATGTTTTGGTTTAGAAGTTTTATCATCTAATTAAAATAAATATATTTAAAAAATAAAACATCCCTTATGAAAAATAAATAAAGAAGGAAGAAAGAAACATGAAAAAAAACACTCAACAAGCAAACTGAGAAGTGAATGAAACTTTCCTGTTTCAGAAGTTAGCATAATAAAAAAATTAACAAAAAATAATATATATATACATATATGAAACAAACTTATTTGCTATCTGGCAATCATTAATATCAAAATATGTCATTAAACAAATTTTAATTCACTGCTATTTGTTAGAAATAAGAAATTTCTAATTTGTTTTTGTCATCATTCCTTCTTTGGTGAAGACATTTAACCATCATAGTATTTTGCTTTATAAATACAGTAACAAACACAACCAGAAAGACTGCATATATCTGTGAATGAACTACAGCACTATTGATTTCTTAAGAACATGTTTTGAACTTGTTATATATCTATATATAAAGACATATACAGGGTTGTGTATTAATCTGCAAATTGCCTCATGCAGATCATTACCTCAAGTCACTGCCTGTCTGCTGCATCTCTTTATTTCTCTATCTAGACAGGAAATTATTTTCATTAATGTACAGGTAGTTATAATCTTCTCTTCACTGCAATACCAGTGTCCATTGTTGTGGGTTGTTTATGGCAGGAGCCGTTGATGCTATGAGTGAAGTTGGCATGGCAATATAGATACTTGAATGAGTCAAGAACAGAAAGAATTTTAAACAGTTAATAGCTTTGTCTGCTGATTACTTTATCAAAAAGAAAAGGAAAAATGTCCATCCTTTATGCATCCTTTATTCCTCACTCTGATCACCATTTTGGCTAAAAGCATTCCAGTGGCTGAAAGGCTGAGATATTCATTGCATTCTGTTTTGTCATCTTCTACATCCACCAACATGCTTTTGCAATCATTACACACTGTTAACCAACAAATCTGTATTCAACTCTCTGTTTCCATTGCCCACCAAGTGTTGTAACGTTGAAACGAGTTCGCCAGTTGCCATTAGTAACTAGGTTTCCGGCTGAAATTGGTGTGTTTTATTAGATAATGTTTCAGAGTGTGCTGGACTAAGTAGTTAAAATCTATGTGACTTGTCCTGTAAAATGGTGACTAAATTGCTAAACTTGGGTGTCTGTGTCTGAGAAGACAGATTTGTGTCTTACAGTCTCCAGTTGTTAGAGAGAGAAATGAAAAATACAGCTAATAAAGATTTTAGAAAAAAAATCATTTATCCTTGAATTTAACTATATTAAGTATACTGATCTAAATTATATCCTTCAAACATTTGTATTATACAGTGTAATGATCCAGATTTTACATTTTAAAGACTTTATTATTGAATGCAATGATCCAAATTATACATTTTATATAAAAATTATAATGAATAAATTAAATCCCCCCCCCAAAAAACCCCTGAGAAATGGATATGTTTCCTTTTTCAAGAGTCATCATTAATAAAAAAAAAAAAAAAAAACTGAAACAAAAACAACAAAACAAAACTATTTGAAAACAAGTAACTGTTAATATTAAAATATGTTCAGGTATGTTAAATGGACACAAATTCACTCCTTTTTGTTAAAAAAATAAGAAATTTCTGTTATTGTTTACAGTTGTATCTATGAACATACAAAGATAAACGTCTAAATACGTGATGTCAGTTCATGCACGTCCAGACTGGGGTAGAATTAGTCAGGCTTTGTGAGATGCCTGGATGTTTTCCATTCCAGTTCCTGTTTTCACTCTTGCTGCCATCACATTCCCACTGAGACAGCTTGTAAATAAAACATCTCTTACAGCTGACTGTCAGGCACACCACTGTCTGTTTTCACTGTGTATACTCTTAGCAAAGAGTAAATAAATAACCATTAACAGCCAAAGCATGATACGGCCATTGTCTTAGGTTGTTTGAAATTACATTACTTCAGCTGAGTGCAGTAAAAAGTTCTCTGTGATAAACCATTAAAAATAATGTGTAGAATGACAGGGAAGTTTATGATCTTCTAAACTGGAAAACACTGGTTTCTTTCATCTCTAAAATTAAAACATTTGTTGTATCTTGTGGTTAAATATGGTTATTGTAGTCTACATTAAAGCTAAAATTAATTTCTTTCATGTAACATCAGATAATGTGCATTGTGTTTTAACTGTCAGATTTTGTGGTTGAGTATATGTTAAGTGTTACATTAAAAGGAAGTTAAACTTCTTTCATGTTATATCACATAATGAACACTGAGTTTTAATTATGGTAAAGGATCTCTTCATTTAGTTATTACAAAAAAAAAAGTCTTGTAATAGTCACGAAAGCAGGAAAATGTTCTGGTTGATCTTTACATGATTCTTTTCTTTTTCTTTTCAAAAACATGTGGAAAATTACTAATTTTTTGCTTTTGTTTATCACATTATTTGTTACATGAGAAGTTGAATAGAATACTTTTTTGGCACTGATTTTAACTTATTCATTTCTCTGACATTTTGGCTATGAAAAAAAAAATTACAGTAAGCATATATATATATATTTTTTAGTTGGACTGGAATGTTAGTGTAGATACTTTTTGTGTTGCAAAAAAAATAATGTGTATTACATAAGTATGTGTAGAACAATGATCCTGCTAGATGTTCCAGCATTGTTTTGTGTTTTTGGTATGTCTGATGCAATATCCATTTTAGTCTATGTGTATGTGTATATATATCTCTCTATCTATCTACACAGATGTGTGCATGTATGTGTATTTATATCTACCTATCTATATACCCACACATATATGTGTGTGTATGTGTGAATTTCCTTTTTTTAATCAGGTTTTTTATACAAAAGTTTTTGTATTAACTATTTTAGTATATCTACACAGAACAATAAAAAAAACCCAGCTTACATTGTCTGTGCTATTTTGATATCACTATACAGACACTGAAAATTGAGGTATGACTCGTTAGAGCATACAAACTAAATCTCAAACACTCTCACCACATTATCAAAACTAGTCACAGTACTCTGATGTATAAAGTTAAGAATTTGTTCTGTGTACCAGCTGCATGCTGTCCTGTCTCTAGGAAAACAACAGAAAAGATTTTAGGTAACAGAATTCACAATGAGATTACTTTCCTCTCATGCTATCATTACAAAACCACGAAACTAATAACCATTAATATATAATGTGTTGAGTATCATCAAATATTCATTCTCTAATTCAACACAGTAATTTCATAAATATTTTATTTTGATGAGAAATTATTTTATATGTGTATAAATCTATCTATCTATCTATCTATATATATATATATATATATAGAGAGAGAGAGAGAGAGAGAGAGAGAGAGAGAGATGATTTATGTATATTTCTAGCATATATTCATTTAATTTGTCTTGGTATTCTCATAAACAAAAGGGAAAAAAGGCAAAG
Organism: Chrysomallon squamiferum; assembly: GCA_012295275.1. Taxonomy (NCBI): domain Eukaryota; kingdom Metazoa; phylum Mollusca; class Gastropoda; order Neomphalida; family Peltospiridae; genus Chrysomallon; species Chrysomallon squamiferum. Next base: position 27,066,003 of record CM022672.1, on the reverse strand, counting down.
AAAAAAGCCATTAAACTTTTAATCTCACAGTTTACTTCTTTGTTTGTTGTTGATTTATAGATATTCATAAAAAAGGCATTAATTACTCAGATACAGTAAACAAGAGAAAACATTTTTTATTAAAAAGTAAAATGTAAATCAAGGTCAAACAGTAATCATCCATATACTTCATTAAGGAGTTTTAATTTATGGCATTTTTGAAAAAAGTTATCATTTTTTTATTTTTTTTTACTTAAAAAAGTAATAATGATAATAATAACATATGACACATTAGTTCAGTTATCTAAAGGACATGTACGGATTAGATGAATGCCATTTATTTTTCCATAGGAAACTCTCTATTTTAATACTCTACTTTGTTTCATAATTATTAAATAAGTCAGGTTTTCAAAAAACATTATTATTATTATTTGTAAGCAGTATTTATATTATATAGAAAAAAATAACTAAGAATAAATAAAAGAATTTTATTTTTTTTATTTTTATAGTATTATTATTTTTTTTATTTTTTTATTTTAGAGCATTGGCTTATACATAGCTACATTCTACCAATATAAAATAACAGAAACTGACCATGCAAAACACAGCATCCAGGGCAAGTAAACTAACATGAGATCTTTGGCAAGTCATAGCTAGTTTGTTAAAAGCAATTACTCATGTGGTTTGATGTGAATTCTGTGGTTAGTGTTTCTAACAGAAATTGCCATTATCCAAGTAAAACACCATTCATTTTTAATTTCAATCAATGCTAACATCAACAACTTGGTTATATTTACATGTATACATTTGTTGTAGTTTTGCTTCATATTCTTATATCTTTTTTCATTCATAGGCAGAATATTAAAAGCATGTGAGAAACATTTAAAAAAATGATTAGTTTGATTAATTTCGTGATATTGTTATTATTATTATTATTATTATTATTATTATTATTATTATACTTTGTTATTAATTATTATTATTATTAATTTGTTTTCTTAATAGTTTTGTATTTTTTATGATTTTCAAAAAACTATTTTTTATTATATTATTACTGTTTTTGCTATTATTTTTATATATTAATTTATTATTATGATTGTGATTATTATTATTATTATTATTATTATTATTATTATTATTATTATTATTATTATCATCATCATTACTATTATTATTTTAAGGTATTGAACTGGTTCTAATACTTTATGATAGTGAATTTTCAGTTGCCCTGATTTATTCTAGCTTTATCATAAAACAATAACCAAGTATTTCAATTAACAACAACAACAACAACAAAAATACAAATAATAATAATAATAATAATAATAATAATAACAACAATAATAATAATTATAATAATAATAATAATAATAATAGTAGTAGTAGTAGTAATAATAATAACAGCAGTAGTAGTAGTAGTAGTAATAGTAGTAGTAATAGTAGTAGTAGTAGTAGTAGTAGTAGTAGTAGTAGTAGTAGTAGTAATGAAAACAACAATAATAAAATACTACAGACTGTTTATAAAAGAGCAAATTGAAAATATTCTTCATAAAAATCTGAAAGGTGATCATCCTCTGCTGGGATCATATTTCTTCTGGATTTCATTCTGAATCAATCCCCTTTTTGTCTAGACTGATTAAATTAGCATTAATTTACAAATCTGACAGCTTTTAGGTACTTTCCACTGTTGCTTGGTAATTCCATCTGTACTAGCCTTTACATTTGATGACTAGCAAGCAACACACGTCAAAGAAGAAGCAGGTGGTTATGTTTATATTTATAAACTTGCAGTTTTGCTTCATTTTCATTGTAACGTGTTCTGTTCATGCACAGAATATTCAGAGACAGTGCATACCCATGATAAGTATGTCTGAAACATTTTCTTTTGATATCAAAACTAAATTACCTATATTAGGTCAACAGTATGTAGTAAGAAATTATTTTATTTTTTTTTCATATATATATATATGCATATAATAATCATTAGACAGTTTTTATAACTGGTTATGTGATGAAAATCAGTATAGTTGATCAATTAATTTGTTTTTATTTATAGCTTATTTATAAGACATTCTTATATTATAACTTATTTATAAGATACTATTATCTATCTTCTGTAGCTTATTTATCAAGACATTCTTATGTCATGACTTATTTATAAAACATATTCTTATCTTCTGTAGTTTATTTATAAGACATTCTTATATGATAGATTATTTATAAGATATTCTTAGGTCATAACTTATTTAAAAGATAATATTATCTTCTATAGCTTATATATAAGACATTCTTATGTCATAACTTATTTATAAGATAATATTATCTTCTAAAGCTTATTTATAAAGACATTCTTACTTCATAACTTATTTATAAAGACATTCTTATGCCATGACTTATTTATTAGACATATTCTTATCTTCTGTAGCTTATTTATAAGACATTCTTATGTTGTACCTTATTTATAAGACACTCTTATGTCATGTCTTATTTATAAGATATATTCTTATCTTATGTTGCTTATTTATAAGACATTACTGTCATAACTTATTTATAAGACATTCTTATGTGACAGCTTGTTTATAAGACATTCTTATGTCATAGCTTGTTTATAAGACATTCTTATGTCATAGCTTATTCTTATCTTCTGTAGCTTATTTATATGACATTCTTACATAATAGATTATTTATAAGACACCCTTATGTCATATCTTATTTATATGATAATATAAAGACTATTTATAAAGACATTCTTATGTCATGTCTTATTTATAAGATATATTCTTATCTTATGTTGCTTATTTATAAGACATTCTTATGTTGTGGCTTATTTATAAGACTTTACCGTCATAACTTATTTATAAGACATTCTTATGTCATAACTTATTTATAAAATATATTTTTATCTCTCATACTTTATCTTCTGAGGTTATTATAATCCTCAAAAGTTATCTGAGAGATTGCGTCAATCTTCAGAGCTTATGAATTTTAAGAGACAGATTTTATCCTGTTCTCTTATTTGACAGACTCTCTCATTCTTTAAAACACTACTATAACATGATATATTTAATGAAAACATCTTTGCTTAGAGATAGCAAATCATCAGAGATTATCCACGAGACATGTGTACTCCTAATCCTTTTAATTTTTTCAAATATTCAGACGTTCCTAACCATCCTTGCTTATGCAAGATGTAGACCATTATTCACTGGAGCTTATTTTCGAAATGGAAACTCTTAATCCCCAGTGCTTATCTGACAGACTTTTAAGAAACTTAATTTGTTTTCAGTCCAAGGCTGAGTGGTGATCAGTATGCATTTACATCAAATTCATTCCATTTTGCCCACCGCTAGACATGAATTTGGATCTGTTGCTAATGGAAAAATGTTTAATTCTATCTGGTCTGGGACTAAAGTGTCGTAGCAATTTTAGACACAGTATTTCAGTGAAAACATCTTGGCCAAGGATGTCAACGTTGATAAGAAAGCCAATATTACTGTATTTCTTTATGAAGATCATTCAGTCTTTCAACAGAAGAATGGATTGTAGCTCTGGAGCAAATATGTTAGCTGAGGCATGAAGCAACACAGAATCAGTTTCCTTCAGTGGCATCATTTGCAAAACTTTACATTTCAAACAGTGCTTCATTATTTGCAGTTTTCTGTTAGATAGACATAAGCATGACATCTCTATAGACAGATAGAGAGGCAGGCACATATACACACACATATACACACACATACACACGTACATATATGTAAATATTTACAAAGATACACATGTACATACATACAAACATACATACTTACAGAGAAATATATTCTTACCATTGTATGTACATATAAAAGTTCTTACAGGAATTATTGTACATGAAAATTCTAAACCATTGAACATGTGGTAACAGGTTGCATTGAGTGGAATTTCTCACATCACTGAGGCTGTAAATATCAGCTGGTGTTCACAAGCTAACTTGTTTGTTTGACATTAATACAGATAATAATAGAGTTTTAGACTGCACAGACAAGCACATTTTACTTTGAAAAACGCTTCACAAAATAATGAGTTGATATATATACATGTCAGAGAATCTCTGATATTTTCCTGTTCATCATACCTTTGTTTTCTTTCTTTGAACTATTCAATCTGTGGGGGATGTTTGGGAGAGGTGAGAGAGTGGAATGCAAGTAATTGGCTTATTGAAGCAATAAACACTACAAAATCTTTAATAAGCATCTTCCCATTATAAAGTCTTGGAATAATGGCTTGAATTAGAAATAATCTGAAGAATCATAAAATATTACTGTTTATTTTGGTGTCCATGAATAAAACTTTATTAAAATTTGTGATGAAGTCTTCAGGTAGTGTTTCCTGATAAGATATCATGTTTTATTTTAAATAGAAGACAAATGATTGTTATTGTGAGTTCAATTATTTATCCCCAGTGCTGAAATATTAGGCATCATAATATTTGAAGCCTTTGGAGTAAAATGTCATTCATTATTTTGTATGCTTGAAATATTGAAATGCTTTCCATCATATTATATCAGATATCTACATTGAAATGTCTACATTGAAATGCTAATCATTATAGAATATCAGATTTCTCTGTTTTGAAATGCTCTGCATCATGTTATAAAAGATGTTTTGGTATTGAAACATTCTAAATAATGTTGTGTCACATTTTTCAATATTGAAGAGCTCTGCATCATCTTATTTCAGTTGTTTTTAATTCTGAAATGCTCTGCATTGCGACATGTCAATGATTTTCAACACTGACATGTTCTTCTTCATCTTATTTCAGTTTTGTTTTTTTCAGTTTTGAAATGCTATGCATTATGCTTTGCCAAGTAAAATATTTGCTGATTCCAAACCTCACTGGCTTGAAAACCTGAATAAAATAGTAAAAAAAAAAGAAGCTAGCTTGAATCCTAGACCTGGCACTGTACCAGTGCTGCACTGCATTTTATCTGTTCATCAGGTGTATCGAAGTCATCTTGGGGAGAATTTCCCTGCACAAGAAAGTTCTTCTAGAATAGTGCCAATTGCAAACAAGTAAAAAACAGAAAAGTTAAAGAAAGCTTCCTGAAGAGGAGAGAACACATACTGAGCAGTGACTTACAGGTGAATAAGATTAGAACAATATCACGTAAACTAAACACATTTTAGTCATTACTCACAGCTTCAGCTCAGACTTTGAGTGTAAGTATAGGTTTTTTGGATTTTTTTTTTTACTATTAAGTATTAAGTGCTGATTTAGTCTTAAATGACTAACGATATTCTAAATTTTACCTTTAAATTTCGCTTTCTTAATCAGGTTGTTTGTAGCTGTTATTATTGGAAATAAAATATTTTTTTTTAATGTTGATAAATTTTGAAAATTAATCATTTCAGAGCACTGAATGAATATTTATTTTATTATTATTATTACTACTACTACTACTCTACTATAACTAGAACAACAACTACTACTTTAGCTTTTATTATTTCTATTACTATTATCAATATTACTACTACTGCTATAACTACAATAACAACAAAAACAACCAATACTACTTTATCTGTTATTATTACTATTACTATTATTAATACTACTACTGTTATTATTATTATTATTGCTGCTACTGTTGTTGTTGATGATGTTGTTGTTATTATTATTATTATTACTAGTATTAGTAATATTATGAGACTAAAATTGAACAATTATTACTCCAAAGACCACTCATTTAACAGCAAAGTCTCATCTATATGCACCTTCTCACAGACAGTATACTAATACCACAGACTTTTTGTTGAAGGTTTGAACTGGAAATAGCCCATGTGTTCTCTGAGGAAGATTTAAATGTTACTCATCATTATGTAATCAGGATAATAATCTTATTTTTATCATTTTTAAATGTGCATAACCCTATATCAAATGTTGAAACCTTTCTTATAAACTGCTATATATATACTGTTTATGTCTTACTTGCTACTTACACACATTTTAATATTTAACACTTACCTGTATTATGTTTAAAGCTTTTTAATACTATATATATTCTATATGAGTTTTACTTAATACTTACTTTATTTTTAGAAAATATTTCAGCATCCAAAATGTTTCTTTAATGTAAGGATGAATTTGACCTGTTGGCTAATTAAAACAAATTAGATCATTCTTCCTGTAATTAATAAATCCATATTTGTTTAATAACCCCCTCAACACATTTAATTATTAATGGCTATCAGAAATAAATCTAGTGATTTTTGTAATGGTATATTTATAAAAGAAACTTATTGATACAACACCACAGTGTATTCTCACAGATCAGCAACAAGGAATCTTTAGTATGCACTTTCCATAGACAGGCAAAAAGAGTCTTTGATGAATCATTTTTGAGGCCATGAGTAGAATGGTATAAATAGCTTTAGGGTATAGCAGGGAGAATTGATCCTGGTATTTTTTTTTTTTTAGTTAAGTGATTTATCACTGAGATGCATATGATTCGTTATTTAATATCAAAGATCTGTTTGTGTTTTTGCTGAGAAGAAGATGGATAATTAATACCATTTTCTTGAAAATTCTTCTCTCTGTAACTCTGGAACTGTATTAGAGTTCATTACGCTCTCATGTAGAACTAAAATAGAAGCATCAAGAAGGATTTACAACAGCACAAGGAGATCATTGGGCCGATGCTGCTCTGTAAGGTAAAGGTCAATTTGTCACTGCAGGCTGTCGTTTTTACACCGCGCCTGCATTTCAACTTGCAGTTTGCCTTCAGAGTGTAAATGTGTTTAATGTCCATGCTCTGAGCAAAAATCTATAGCACTGCGAGAATTTTTTTATATTATCTTTTTTTTAATCTTTTTTTTATTTTTTATTATTATTATTTTTTTTTTAGATTTAAAATGAACTATTAAAATTAAATGATAGAAAATCAATTTAAAAAACCAAGAGAAAACAATATAATTATCTTGGTATAAAAATCAGGATTTGTTTTACTCTGTTATAAAATTCTTGATAGAATTGATTTTGGAATACAGTTTAGGATAGTAACAAGGAATATGAAGCTTGTGTCAACAGGATAATGCATATTATGGCTTCTGAATAAACAACAAATTACAGGGCCATTCCCTGAAAGAGAAACATCTCTACAGATTCATTATTAAACATTAACTTAGAATAATTTCAGTAGATTCAATATTACAAGATTTACTTAATTTCAGTAGATTCAATATTACAAGATTTACTTAATTTCAGTAGATTCAGTGTTAAAATGTTCAGTTAGAATAATTTCAAAGATTTAGTATTATTAGGTTCACTTAGAATAATCAGTATATTTAATATTATACGGTTTACTTAGAATAATTTCAACAGGTTCAGTATTATAAGGTTCACTTAGAATAATCTCAGTAGATTCAATATTAAAAGGTCTACTTAGAATAATCTCAGTAGATTCAGTATTATAAGGTCTACTTAGAATAATCTCAGTAGATTCAGTATTATAAGGTTTACATAGAATAACTTCAGTAGATTCAGTAGTATAAGGTCTACTTAGAATAATCTCAGTAGATTCAGTATTATAAGGTTTACATAGAATAATTTCAGTAGATTCAGTATCATAAGGTTTACTAAGAATAACCTCAGTAGATTCAGTATCATAAGGTTTACTAAGAATAACCTCAGTAGATTCAGTATCATAAGGTTTACTAAGAATAACCTCAGTAGATTCAGTATTATAAGTTTCACATCTGTGACAGGTTTTGTTCAGCTGAGCTACTGTCCACTCGCAGACTGAAAAGACAAAGAATTATGTGAGTTAATCATGTCTTCATAATCAAACAGTAGCTGAATAACTAATAAAACATAAAAAGAAGCCTGTTATCTCGTAGCCTTGGGCCAGGCCAGATTATTCAACCTTAGTTGCACATAATCAGAAAATAATGATCTCATCTCCACTAATTTTTTCTGTTTTTAAACCCTTAATGCAAATTGTAAATTGAACCCCACTGTTAGAAATTTTACCAAAATAAACAAAACTGATGACTTTAATTCAATTTTCATCACACTGCAGTTGTCATGATGAACAATTATGAGTTTAGAAAATGGCTCTTTAAGACTGCCTGGACTGGATTTAAATAATATTAAAACAACCTTTCTAGTTATAGCCCTTAACTTTCTCCAAAAGAAAACAAGAATTATGAATTTACCATAAAATAAAATTTCATTGAGGATTCAAATAGAAAAAAAAATAATAATTCAGATATTTTATCTTAACTGATGTTCAGATATTTATTTATGAATTTTCTGTTATTTGTTATTTCAAACATTATGTCATCACAAAAAATGCACTGTCTTCTGCTGCAAGGATATTTTGTTGTAGTGTTGTATTCTGTTATATGCTAAAGATAGCATGCTTAGCTTCAGTTTTTTTTATATAAAACATGCATGTATTAATTTACCAGACATTTTTGTACTTCAAATTGTTAGAGTCGTTTTAAATAAACCAGATTTTCAGCATTGTTAGCTTATAATATTATTCAGTTTTCACGGTATTAAAGTAATCTTATATATATATATATATGTATGTATGTATGTATGTGTGTATATATATATATATATATATATATATTTAAATATGTTATATATACATAATTAAATGGGGACATACTGATTTTTTTTCTGGAATTCTTTGTTATTATTATTATTATTATTATTATTATTATTATTAATTTTTTTTTTTATTATCATTATTATATTTATCTTCTTTTTATATTTTTTTTTTATGGTATATATAAAAAAATCAAAATCAAAACAAATCAAAATGATACAATTAATTTAAATTGGAAAAAAAGAAGAAAGAAAATCATGTTTCTCCTGGAGCATAAATATAGAAAATGATAATAATACTTTGTAATGTGATTTCTTTTATGGATGAAATTTTTACATGAATTGCTTTTCAGGGGGAAAAGCCAATTAGATATATGCAACACGAGTTAATAGCAATTCTGTTGTTACATGCTGCATTTAGAACACAAGATAGAACTAGAATTATACAGCAACACTAAAATAGAATCCATTTGAGAAAAGGACGTTAGATTTACACACCTATTGCTTAGAAAAAGATATTGAATAAAAGCTGTATTTAAGTATACAAATGGCTTTTTTTTTTTTCATTCTTTATTGTTCAGAGTTTCTGTCTGATTTGAATGCTGTTATCAGATAACTCAGAAACTGCTGTGTAACTTCCATTCGTTTCGTTTAGAGCTGCCACATGTGACAGTATATCATTCTTTTTTTAAAGAGGGCTGCCACATACGACAGTATTTAAATCATATAGTTGAGAGGACTGCCACACATGGCAATGTTTCATTCTTTTATTTGAGAGGATTGCCACATATTACTTCATTTTTTGTTTGTTTGTGTGTTTGTTGTTGTCACATATAACAGCATTTAATTCATACAGTTGAGAGGACTGCCACACATGACAGTGATTCATTCTTTTATTTGAGAGGATGGCCACATTATTATCTGTTTAATTTTTTTATTAGGAGCTGTCACATATGACAGTATATAAATCATTTAGTTCAGAGGATGCCACACAAAACATTAATGCCACACAAAAGAGTACCATTCATTTAATTCTCAGAACTGCCACACCATGACACTGTTTAATTTTTATATATATATTATTTTATTTCACAAGACTGCCACATATGACAGTAACTAATACATTTAATTAGGAGGACTGCCACACATGATATCATTTCATTTTTTAGTTCAGATGACTGCCACGCATGACAGTATATCATTAGTTAGTTCATAGGTCTGTAGCTGGGACCAAGTCTTTGCAGAATTCTTTCATTTGGTTGAAAGATCTTGGCTAACCTTCAGTAGAGTTATTAATAAATGTCTCATTATGATGAAAATAACAATAAAATAGGTGACCGACATTTTTCTTTAGAATAGAGAATTGCCACAGGGATCAGGCATTTAACAAATATTAATTTGTTGAATAATCTTGGTTACTGTTACTGGAAAATATTTCTTTTACTGCATGCACTCACAAACATGCACACACACACACACACTCATACATATAATCATATATCACACACACACACATATATGTGGGGAGGGATAGCTGTGTATATCAGAAAGAATGTACCTTTTGTGAAAAAAAATGAGTTACCAAGCAAAAACATTTTACTTCATGGCCAGAGATTAGTATTACTTTCTGTTTTCTACATTCTTAGTAATTTTTCTTAATTAAATATGATTTATGTTCCTTTATTTTAGATTTACCAATTATTTCTTTGAAGTTCTGTTTTAATTACTGATAATCACAATTTACTGATTTCATAACACAGTGAAGACTTACTGACAAAGACCAATAAAATTTATTTGAATATTTTCTGGCAGAAGAAATTCCAATTAATATAACTTAAAAAGAAAAAAACAACTGCTTACATATATATATCTAGAGATGATCTACTGTAAGATGAAAAATAAGATTCCCTACAGCATGTTTGATCTGAGATAAAAACAGGAAGCAGTCAGTTGTACTGATCAGTCAGTCATATTGATCATTCTTCTCCATTAGTTAATGTCTTTTCTTTCAATTCTTTTCGTCCTGTATCCTGTATCTCTCCATTGGTTATTAACCTGTCTTTTCTTTCATTTTGATTCTTTTTTCTTGTGTATCCTATATATCTCTCTCCGTTGATTTTTAACCTGTTCTTTTCTTTCATTTTGATTCTTTTTTCTTGTGTATCCTGTATATCTCCATTGATTATTAACCTGTCTTTTCTTTCATTTTGATTGATTTTTTTTTTTTTTTTTTCTTGTGTATCCTGTATATCTCCACTGATTATTAATCTGATCTTTTATTTCGATTCTTTTTTTGTCTTGTGTATCCTGTATATCTCCAGTTATTACTTCTCTTCCATTTTGATTCTTTTTTTTTTTTTTTTTTTTTTCCTGAGTTAACTTTTTACAAGTTTTGTATTTATAGAAAGTCAGTAATTCTTAAAACGTTTCTTAAATCACAAATATTTCTGTTTTTTTCATAAATATGATAAAGATGTTGAAATATTCTGTGTAAAAACAAACAGCTTAAATGTATTTTGCTTACTTCTGTATGATTATTTCATCTCTTTTCTGTTCTCACTTATCCATTATGTCATATTTTAAATAATAAATAAAAAATAAAACAAAAAATACAAACAAACAAACAATCAATATAGTTATAAAAAAAATTATAATTAATAAAACCCCAAAACCCTCAAAGAAAAGAAACTGTGGCAATAACATAATGATGAAAACAAAGTACAACACACAATATAAAAATCTCAAGAGAAATCATGGAGGAAATATTTTATTGTCCTTTCAGTCTCTGGTACTAAATATGTCATGTGTTACATAAAATGAGAGAAAAAAACCTTATTAACTAAAAGGTGTGACAACTTTGGCAATCGTAGTGAAAACAAACAGTCATGTTATTTTTTTTTCAGTTGTTTTAATTTACTTTTAGATGGGTGTCTTTTTTCTTCTCTCACACACACACACACACACACACACACACACACACACACACACACACACTTGTATATGTATGTGTGTGTGTGTGTGAGAAAGAAGAAAAACGACACCCATCTAAAAGTAAATTAAAACAACTGAAAAAAAAATAACATGACTGTTTGTTAACCTGTATCTGTGTGAGTATAAAAGCAAAGATTTATTACAAAAATAAAATAAATTAGATTCCTGCAAAATACATTATAGTATCTTTGTTTGCATCACTACTACATTTTCAATCTTAATAACAATTAAATAAACTTGTAAACATGAACTGGCTCCACTGCTATTCAAAAACAAAAGCAAAGTGAAACTATACAAATCTATTTCCCTTTTCTAAATGATTTTCCTATTTTTAGACAAGCAGAATCCAATTTAAACACAACACTGTTGGTTTTCATTATAACGCTAGCATTAATGCATTTACTGGAATTAATTCTGTTTAAATCTAAATTTTCTTGGTTGTTGCTTAGAAAGGATTCCATTGTTAGTGAAATCTGTACATGATGATATATGAGTTTTGTTACTAATTAAAAATAAAACAATTGATGATTGACATTTACCTCAGATATTAAACACAGGTGATGTGTGTGTGTGTGTGTATGTATATATATGTATATATATATGTATATATATGTGTATATATATATATATGTATGTATATATATATATATATTTTGTAAATAGTCTTCCGTTATTTCTTGTGTCTTACTTCCATTTTTTTCTTCTTTTTTTTTAAATCTGAGAGATTATACAATGGTTTATTATTCCTTGGCAACTTGTCAGAGAAAAAAAAAGAAAAGAAGAGTCTTTAAATCACTAGGGTTCTGTTATTTTCCAGAGATAAAATAAAACAGTTATTTGTGTAAAGTGAAGTCCTTTTTCTTCTTCTTCTTCTTCTTCTTATTATTATTATTTTATATTGAGAAACTTTCATATAAATCAGATACAAATTATTTAAGGATACAGTTAATACTTGTATAAAATTCAGGATATAGTAGACACTTATATAATATTCAGGAACTACCTGAAAATAATACAAAACTGGGGATATTGTTGTCTCTGGAATATCATTCAGGAATGTGAAACATCTGAGGGCAGGACAGTACAAACCGTGGTCTTTGATAAACAAGTCTATGGCCATTTTCTGAAACATAAATATCTCTGTAAGTATATTTTGAAGTACTGCTGCTGTCAGTCTCATAAACATATACTGAAATTTTGTACTATTCAAAGCAAATACTTAATTACAAGTATATTTAATCACATTACATATCTTCATAGAAAGAATGTGTAGACATTCTTGAGTTTTATTATTATAAATCACAATTAAATAATTATTGACTGTGATGTGAATTCATGTTGGCTGTACTTTTAGTCCATAATAAGGCATTGTGAAACCATTCAAATGTATTTAATTTTTCTAAATTATTTTCCTATTTTTAGACAAGCAGAATCTAGTCTAAATACAATGCCGGTGGTTTTCTGTAAAACTTGTAATGTAATGACAATTTTTTTTTATTTTTTTTTTTAGTTATGTTAATTGGAATTTCTTCTGTCAGAAAATATTGAAATAAATGTTCTTGGTCTAAATGTCAGTAAGTCTTCACTGTGTTATGAAATCAATGTATTGTGATTGTTACTAATTAAACCAGGATTTCTAAGAAATATTTGGTAAATCTAAAATTAAGGAACATGAACCATATTTAATTAAGAAAAATTACTAAGAATGTAGAAAACAGAAAGTAATACTAATTGGTGACCATTGAGTAAAATGTTTTTGCTTGGTAACTCATTTTTTTTCAAAAAGGTGCATATTTTCTGAATTATCAAGCCACCCCCCCCCACATGTATGTGTGTATGTGTGTGTGTGTGTGTGTGTGTAGAGATAGGGATAGATAGATAGATAGATAAATAGATAGACTGATAGATAAACATATGCAGATATATATATATTGAAATACAAATTTCAATAAATGCTAACAGTGTGATTACCTGTGAAGCAGCTAGAGATTTCAATATGATGCAGAGATATGAGTTTTTTAGAAACAGCTTGAATCTGCAGATGTGTTTATAGAGTTTGTAATTAAAATCTTCAGTCACTTCCCCCCCACCTCAGTGTGTATACACAGCTTTACTATGTCAGAAGATTCTCATACATAACAGAGAGTTAAATTCCACATATTTTTAAATATTTCTTTTACCTAGAGATTTCTGTGATGGACAGGATTTGAACTAGACAGGTCTGTATTTCTTTAAATGTTAACAATAACATGATGTTACATAAGTGTCTTCAAGCATTATCTTTCAGTAAAAGTAGAAATATTTTATGAAATTTCTCTAAATTAATGCATGATTTTCTTTTCTTTCTTCTTTTTTTAAAACATTATCTCAGCAGGCTTTTGTACCTGAATGGTCCCAGCAATGTTGGTCTTTTTTCTTCTTTTTTTAAAAAGATATTTCTGATACAAAAAGGTTAAGAATAGAAACATTTCACTAGTTGTATTTTCAAGAACAGATATTTTATGTGAATCTTCTGGAGACATACAAATATATACTACAGCCTTTTAAAAAAAAAAAAAAATGTCAGTGCACATTTGTCTATAACAGTGCTTATAATCATAAATAAAAAACAACATGAAAATATTTGGATCAGATATTTCTGTTTAACAAATAATGGTTTTGAGAGCACAAAATTTCAGAATTGCACCATGCTACAACTAGTTAGCTCTTGTTTTGTGTAACATTCATTGATCTCTTTATAGACATAGTTATAAACCAATCCTGCATAAATCCTAACTCAAACACTTTCTGGATTCTTATCTGTATCTGCAATGAAGTCTGGGTTTAGGTCCTTATCTCTGTCTGGAATGAGGCCAGAGTTTAGGATTCTTTTTGGGTGTATGTCTGGGTCTATCGGGGTCTAGGTCCTTTGATTATTTGTCTAGATCTGTATCAGTGTCAGAATCTGGGCCTGTTTGTTCATTAAATAAGAGTGCAGCTACAACAAGATCAGACTGATTAGTAACAAGCATGAAGGCTTCCCGAGAGACTAAACATAGAATCTACTACAACCAATGCATTTTAAAAGAAAGTTTTGAGACTTCTACTGAAGATATTTGGTTTTTAATCTAATGGTTTTTAATCTAATTAAAATGCTAAATTTCAAGTTAATCATTGTAGCTAAACAGTTCACAACACCTCATGAAAGCCAGTTGCCAAGCTTGTGTCAGAGAAAATGTTTATTTGTTGTTGTTTGATGGTTACACTTCAGATGCTGATAGTCAAGTTAATCATTTGAGTATAATTGTCATAACATGTGCTGAAAGACAGAAACGTTTTAGTCAGAGAAAAGTTTTAATAAAACAGATTTCGAATAATTTTTGATTTTTTTCTGATTTTTTTATTTAATATTTAAACACTTTGGTCAGGGAAATGAGTCAGATTTTGTCTTCATGAGAGAAAATGTGTGTAACTGATTGTTTTTCAACAGATGGATTTTCTAATACACTAAATGTAAGGTCATTCATAAAATTAATATAATTCTGTTTGCCATTGTCATAGTTATATTTTAAATTGCAGATAATAAACTTCATTATAAGTTTTTTGAATGGGTTTATTATTAATGGTATGATTAGCTTGTGTATGTGTGTGTGTAATATTATAGTGGAATCCCTCTAAATCAGACATACTTGGGATGAAGAAAAATGTCTGATTTTCAAAGGATTCCAGTTTTCAGAGATCTGCTTGTACATAAAAACATGGTGGAAGGAATTGCTAAAATGTAGAAGATGAATCTGTACCATTAGGCTTATTAACAGTTTCCAGTTAATCAAACAAAACTTGTGTGGCATTCAGGAAACTTGCATATCTCATAAGTTGAAACAAGCAGTTAATAGTTCATTCATATAGTTTTTGATGTATCTTAACACGCACATTAATGATTCAAGCATATCTGCAGTGGGTAATAATTACATCATTGACAGAAAAGTTTTCAAAACATTAACAAATAAATGGATTTCAAAATCACTGAATAAATGCTTCAAGCCTGTGAAGCAGTCAGCAGCCACACCTAGACAGATCATCTGTTTTTAAATTTTTCTATTTTGTTTTCCTAGCAGACCTACCTGTTCACAGTAATAAAATGACTTTGTTCTGCTGTTTCTTACAGGTAGTTCTCAGTCGATGGTCTCCCAAGGTGTGAGTAACCGCCTCCATGTTGATTTCACTCGACCGTATCATGGGCTGTGGCAGGAGTAAGTGTGACTCCCAAAACAGCACTGACGAAGTCAAAGACCGCAAACTGATCAAACAAAAAAACGTTGGTGGAGGAGGAAAGTCAGAAAAGAACAACAAAATAAGTAAGTCTTATTACGTCTGTGCACACAGCGTGGCTTGAGCAGCAGTTCCAGTTTTAATATATTTGTAAAATAGAAAAGTAAATGAAATATTGTGAAATTAGTTAATCGTTATTTTGTATAAAGACTGTAATGAATTCAATACATAAATCAATTTTAACACGATAATAATCTCTCTCTCTCTCTCTCTCTCTCTCTCTCTCTCTCTCTCTCTCTCTCTGTGTCTCTCTCTCTGTATGTGTGTGTATTTGTAGTTAGAAATGAATAGAGCAGTGGTTCATGCAGAACAATCCTCTTACCACCTACATATATCTGATGATGCAGACAAACATCTTCAGAAAAAGAAAAATACCAACATTTACTGGAAATAATTATTTTTGTCAACTAGTGGATGGTGTATTTTACTGGAGCAGTAGGCCATGAAATCAATACAAACTCTAAAAAACTGAGAAAAAAAAAAGGTAGAACAGAAAAAAAAGGTTCAAAAATGAAAAAAAAAAAAAAAAAATTAAGAACAACATAAAAATCAATGAACTAAGTTATCTCAGTAAATGATGATTTATGTAAAAATGTGATCATGTTTTCTAGTCTTGCTTGATGATGATGAATACTTTGTTAACCAGACATCAAGACTGTGAAATGGTTCATTTTGTTGTGTTTTGTAAAGTAAGATCAGTATCCATCTCTCACTGATCTCAGTCAGCATTGCCTTAACATCCGCGATTACTAGGAATGATGCAGACTCTTCCATTCAGACCTAGTTTACCAGTTTGTTGTGTGGAAGGAGTCATCATGGACAGCAGAGAGCTAGCAGACCTGGTCATGTTGTGAACTGTGATAAAGAAATGAATACTGGAGTATTTGATTCACTGCTGGACAAGGCTTTGTTTTCATTTCACTGTGAGATATCTGATAAAGATTTCAATTGTGTTTGCCGTCTGGGATGTCATTTATTTCTTTACAATACAAGAAAAAGAGAAATTGTTTCTTAACAGAAAAGTGCAGGCAGGAGATGATATGGACTGAGTGCCAGAGTACTTGCTGAATTTAAAGTGTTTCATTTGGCAAGACTGCCATCGTGTTATACAGAATTACAGGAATGAAGAGCAGTATAATATCCATCATATCAAACAGGTTAATAAGAATGAAGGCAAAGTACTGTATCCATCATTTTCCATTATTTCAGTAGTGCTAGAAGGAAATAGTCTGATTTAAAAGTCAGCAGAGTAGAGAGCTGGATTGTGTAGAAATGAATATAAGAATAAATATTTAATGATATTCCAGTGTAGAGAATGTATCAGCTATTTACTTGTCGGCTGTTGTCTAAGATGAATGGATGTTTAACAACATCCCAGCTCAGTGATCTTGTTACATTATGACTAATGATACACAGCAGAACCTGATCCCAATACCTATGAAAATTAAGGCCAGTGACAGCCATCTTGGTCATGAATTAAGTATATGTCTGAGGACATATATCATGATTAGCAGATCCATCAGTTTAGTCTAGAATGTGATCTTCATGTCTGAAACATTACAAAAAGATCAAAGATTTATCTGCATTTTGCTTTCTGAGTTTGTAGCTCAAAAGAAGTAATTTCATAATGAGACAGTGAAAAGAAACTACCTGCCACCATTTATTGATTAGCAGACAGGAATCTTTAATATCCACTTTCTGAAAAACATTTACCACTAGATTTGGTACAAGCCTTAGTGGATGAAAGACTGGAATTAGAAAATTCCCAATTTGTCCTCCATGGATAATTGATCCTAGGATCCATTGTACTTGAGTTAATGACTTACTTAATTGCTAAGTCACAACCAACTCTTCACAGCCTGAAAACATGAATGTTCGCTTCATTTTTCTTTCTCTTATTTGTGTTTTATATATTTCTTTCAGTGATAAATGACAGAGTAAGAATATAAAGATACTATCAATTAACTGCTATAAATAGAAAACTAGTTATACTGCATAAATGAAAGGTTTTAACAAAAAGTGACATGTGCTTTAATACTGATAAGAAAAAAAATTCATAGTTACATTAAATAGTTAAAACAATTAAAAGAGATTACAGGTACCAGATCAGTTATTAGAGGTAATGCAGATTTCCAAATTTTAAAGTTTTCTGGGCCAAGGCTTAATATAATATATTTAAAATATAATGAAATTAAAAATTAAAAGATTTAAAAAAAATTATAAATCATAATTGTATTTATTAGATAAAAATTAGCACCCTTCTGAAGCTGGTTTGCTCTTAATACTGTTTCTTTTCTGGAAGCTCGATAAATGATTTAGTTGCTCTGTTAAAACTAGTTACAGTTTGACAGACAGTTTTCATAACAGAAAAAGGAAGATGACATTTTCAGTGTTTTAAGCTAGATAAGTCAATAAGACCACTGAATCAGAAACGTCTGTTAGTTAAAATTTATCTGTCAGCTGTATATGCTGTATCAGTTTGTGTTGAATTATTTCATTTATTCAAGATTATATTTATCTGTTTTGAAGTTTCATTCTCAGACATGAACTTTTATAATGGCAAACATGTCCACTGTTGCCGTTACAAAGCTTACCCACTTGGTTATTTATTTTATCTGTTTGTGACACACACCTCAAACAGCCACCAGTGATCAGTTTCATTGTTAAAGCAAACATTATTTTTTATAATGAATTTTCTTCTTTTTTCTTTTTCTTTCTCTTTATGTTTTAAAAACTTATCTAATGCATTAAGTGTTTGCCTTGATTGAAAATCAAACATAATGTAAATGAACAATATCACTATTATTATTATTATTTTTATTATTATTTTTTCTTTATAGTGTATGTAATAACTTTTTATCTCTAGTGTTGTAGCACTGTTCATGGTAAATGGTTTCATATTTAATAGTTTTTATTTATATTTTTTAAAATCACTTTTAAAGCCATCACACAAATATTTGATTGTATATTGGCAGTAATCTTTTCAAGATTTGTATTTCAATTTTCAGGAGATTTATCTTTGTTTTGTTTCTTTCTTTATGTGTCTGCATGTTTGTTTGTTTTTTTTATTGTTTTTTTTATCAAATATGCTTTACAATTCATTAACAAAAACAAATGGCATGCACTAATTTAGATTAGAGACTTAAATTGCAAAGATCCTGGTTTTCTCTCATAGCTTTTAAATTAAATAATTATATATATATTATTTTGTACATTTATTTTTTTATATTTTGAAATTATTTGAAAATTCAGGTGACTGGAGAGAAAATGAAGATCCAGTCAAAACAACGAATACTAAAGTTGCCAGTGTCCAGCGAGAGAAACCATCAAGAAAACAAGAAGAGAAGGTGACACTGAAAACTGCGTCTGCTAATGTGAATGGAAA
Source organism: Chrysomallon squamiferum (assembly GCA_012295275.1). Taxonomy (NCBI): domain Eukaryota; kingdom Metazoa; phylum Mollusca; class Gastropoda; order Neomphalida; family Peltospiridae; genus Chrysomallon; species Chrysomallon squamiferum. Next base: position 27,046,750 of record CM022672.1, on the reverse strand, counting down.
CATTGTATCCAAATCAGAGAATGAAGAGAAGAAAACTTGTGAAAAGTTAAATATACCTGCTGCTAAGGTGAGATGTCTGCTTTGTTTGTTTTATTCTCTTATTTTATTTTATTTATTTATTTATTAATTATTATTATTATTATTATTATTATTATTATTATTATTATTATTATTATTATTATTTTCTTATGGATTGGGTTTTCTTTTTTATTTGTAATTTTTTAATTAATTTATTTGTTTTTTATTTGCATACATCTATGTATGTATATACTGTATTTTCACTCTCAGTATTTGGAATGAAGTTTTCCTTTTGAAAATAAGCAGCAGCAGGAATTTTCACATTAGTTTACATGTTGACAGCTTAATTCTCAACCTGATTATGATAAAAATTGGCTAAATGAACATTTAAGCTCTACATAATTACTATTTTACCAGTCATATCATCATCACTTTTATAAAATCTCTTAAATCAACAACTTGTTCAGCTGTGAGCTGCTAGAATGCAGCTCAAAGTTAGAGTAAGTAATAACACATAATGTGATTGGCCACAGGATCAAATCTCTACAACGTAATCTCTGGAACTTTTCCCTGTGCAGTTGGTTCCTATAGCTGGTCTGTCAACATCAATGGCAAATGCTTTCTTGTCTGTAAAAATAATATCTTTAATGCTAATGATTTCCATCTACAGGTGTGAAATGTTTATATAAAAAAATTCCTTGCTGTTAAAGCCAATGTCCTATAGTTGTGACATGTTTTAATGTTTGTTTTTAATTAAAAAATTCCTTTCTGTTAAAGTCAGTGACCTAAAGCTGTGATGTTTGTTTTCTCATTTTATAAAAAAATTCCTTCCTGTTACAGCTGTTCTACAGCAAGTCTGTCAACAGCCATGATTTCCTACCAATAAAAAAAATCCCTTGCCACTAATCTGAAAACTCATAGCATGTCAGGATCAAATTTTCTCTTTCATTATCTTGTCATATAACACCAGTTAGAAAGGTTTTCAGTTCAGTCTTCAGTTTTTTGCGCCTTGCTGTTACATAATGGTTTTTTTGTTCGTTTTCTGTAATGACCCTATTACAGCTACATTTTCCTTCATAATTTTTTTACTTTTATCTACCAATTACCAGCAATTGTCTTTTGTTTATCTGAGTTGTTTGAGTGGCAGAAATCTGATAACTGTTTGATCACAATAATGTAAAGAAAATTGCTGACCAAACAATTTTAAACTTTTCAGATGCAGTTTAGCTATTGGTTGTGAAAGAAAATCGTAATAGATTACAATGAAGATGATGATGATGACCAAAATAATTTTTATAATAATAATCATTAAAAATAATAATTCTAAATAAATTAATTAGTTTATTAATGAAAAATTAATAATAATAATAATGATGATGATGATGATGATAACAACAAAAGTAAAAGTGATGATCATAATGATGATTTCAACAATAACAAATGCAATAAAAAACAGAACAATAAAAGCCTAATAAAACTAATAAGATAGATTTCACTTGAACCACTACAAGAAAGAATAAAAAATCCATTTAAATATGACCAAAGAAAACACAGTTCCATATATCAGATAAGAGTAAAAATAAAAATAGAAGAATTTATTCTGTCTGCAACAAATAGACTAGTTTATAGCAGTTTAATAGTTTCATTGATTCTGGTTTTTTCCTGGAATCCATTAAATTCATCAATATTCAGAGCAAGACACTTGTCATTTGAAAACAAACAAACATAAAGGTTTGTGTTACATGACAGAGGTATTGACTGTGACAGGTTTATTTATTTTCCAGTCATAATTACAATGTAAGAGATTTTTATTTGAATACAGTACAATGAAATCAATTTTATGTAATATTCTGTGTTTTATTCTTTTGGTTGATTATATTTTTATATTCATAGTGATCACTTATCTTTATGTCACACAACAGTTAATGTTTTTTTAATGTTTTCTGTATTCATTTGTAATTTTATATCCAAGTTTATGATCATTTCAATGTTAAAACTTGTAGGCCTGTTTGTATTAAGTTAGTTGTTCATAAATAAATGAATGAATGAATGAATAAGTAAATAAGTAAATAAATAAATAAGTAAATATATGTATACACCAGTAAATAAATAAAATAAAAAATTGGAATTAATAAAATAATAACAATAAAATAAATATTAAATGTTCAATGATTTGATCCCAGGACCTCTTAAATTAAATTTCAGTAATGTACCAAAACACAAATTATAAGCAGTACAATATATTTTGTATTTACTGTCTCTTTCATATTAATTATTATTCTACAACAACAACAACAACAACAACAATAACAACAACAACAACAACAACAACAATAATAATAATAATAATAATAATAAATACCAAATTATTTTTAAAATCTGACAGTTTGGTTTTATTTTTCAGGAATCTAAAGCAGTGACGGCTACCAAAGATAAAACACCATCACTACAGAATCAGACAGGAGGGTGAGTACATCAGTGCTGTATCAGTACAACAAAACTGCTTCCCACCAGTCTCCACGTTCCAGCACCCAAACAGAAATATACTTAACCAAAAAAGTTTAGCAAGTTTTTGTAAATGACTGATGTTTCCAAATAAATTCATGGTCTAGCCTGGTATTCATGGTGGTGGTAAAATAGATCTCGTTTTCATTCACAAAAACATGACAGCTCAATGTTACTGCGACAAGGTCATTACTCTAGAGGTCATTCCATTCTTTCAGCAGCATCCTGGATTTCTGTTTCAACATGACAATGCTAGACCACTCACCACTAGGTTAACACTAATCTTCTTGAGTAGACCCACATCCAAGTGTTGAACTGGCCACCAAAGTCCCCTGACTTGTCCCCTACTAGGGACCTACTGGGCCGTAGGGTACGTAAGAACCATCCTCATATCCTTAATGTCCATGACCTACAACTTGCTCTGAACCGGAAATGCAAAATCAATTTCTGTTCCTGAGATTAATGTTCTCATTAGAAACATGAGACAAGGTTGTGCTGCTGTCATCAATGCTGCTGGTGCACACACACATTATTGAGCCTCTCTCACCATTTTGATATATGTACCTGTCTATTTCATCAGTTGACATTAAAGTAACAACATTGACACTGTGACAACATGTTACTGCCAGCTACATCCAGAAATGCTGTATCAGTGAAATAATGTGTACAAATAAATTCAACATCCAATCAGGTTGTTTGTATTTCATTTCTTGTACATAATTGCTAAACTTTTTTGGTTCAGTATATTCTTTTTTATATTTACGCATTTTCATGCAGGCAAATATAAGCAAATTAACAAATCAAATAAATGTTTTATCCTATGTATGTTTGCTAACACGATATTCTTTGACAAAAGAGAGTTATGTCCCTTTTCCCTACTCTCCACGTATATATATAGCTTTCTCTATTGTGAAGCCAGTGGCTATTCTGAGAGTTTAAGTGGATGATAGAAATGCATTTTGTGTCACTGGTCATTAATGCTCCACACCCATTGATCCTTTGTCTTCTTATTAAGCTATTGTTCTAAAATAGATAAAGTATTGATTTTTGTTCCAATAAAAGTGTTAATGACACAAACTTGGACTGTCAGTAAACAGCAAAGTGTTCTTACTTTATTACTGTTTTCACAAGCTGTGTACACTGGTTTTCCTATAATTATGGTCATGTACAGAAAGAGAAAAAAGTTAATAACCTCTTTTCTTTTATCTATTTCATGTTCTTTTCTTCAAGACTCATTCTTTTCTTTCACTCTCTAACATGCTATTTTTCTTTCATTGTTTATCTGTGACTTTCATTCTGGGTTTTTTCTCTCACTCTCAATATCTGTTTCTCATTCTGTCAAATAGCTTTCATTAGCCATTAATTCTGTTTGTGTTTTTGTTTTTACAGAATCACAAGCAGCCAGGTGGAATTTTTTCGACTGCTGGATGAAAAGATTGAAAGTGTAAGAAAACAACAAATATACACCCCCCCAACACACCCACACATATACACCCCAGTCACACAAACACCTCCAATACACACACCTAACACATATAAACACACACAAATAGATATAATCAGTTAATTGTACAGAACCAATCCCAACACTGTTTACACATATTATTAATGCAGCTTGCAACAGATAACACAACTGTTAAAATTCATTTTACATAACTACAAAATAATGTTCAATAACTACAAATCAGAATTTTATTTCAAATAATATGAACAATATTAACATATAATAATTATAATAATTATGTATTTTATTTATACAAATGTACATACACCATGTTTACAATAATCCACTCAAACATAGTTATAAATTAATTTAGCTATTTAAACTTTGATTACTCAAATGAATAAAAAAATCACACAATAATTTGTGTTAGACATAGTCAGCCATTTTGCATCTTTTCTTTGGAATCTACCCCCTCAAACTTGGCAGTAAAGAACAGAAGGATAGGAATTTGTTTGATAAGCTTATAATTAAAGCTAAAAGAAAACCAGCATCCAGGATTATCATCCATTAGTAATCAATTATAGATCACTGTTACAGACACAGAAGTGATACTAGTGTTTATGTTGACCCTGAGTTTTCTGTAACAAACTGTACAGTGATTATAATTTCATTAACATACCTTCATAGAATGTACTTATATAATAAATAAAAATAAAGATAAATAAATAAATAAATAATATTGCAATAATATAAAAAGTAAATAATAAAAAAAACAATAAATAATAATATAAAAAATATAAATAAATAAATAAATTATATTGCAATAATACAAAAATAATAAAAAAATAATAGATAATAATATAAAAAATAATGTAAATAAATAGATAACTAAATAAACAAATAAGTAAGTTAGTAAGTAAATAAATAAATAAAATAAAATAAAAATATTAAAATTTAAACAGTGGTTACTCCCAGTATTATATATATATAACAGTAAGTTGGTTTTGTAATTAAATACAATAAATAAAGTTAAATTTTACACTTTTTATTAAATAAAATATCTCAATAATATATATTTTATAATATATAAATATCTCAATGCTCAAACACACACACACACACACACACACACACACACACACACATACACACTAATTCTATTATATATCAATGTGGATTAAATAGCTCTCAATGAGCCTAGTTATAGTTTTGTCCAAATTATATTGATATTCTACAATTTTACATATATATGTATGTTTTTAAATTATTGATTAGAAAATTTTACTCCTTTTTCTTTTTAAATTACAAAACAATAAAATAATTTTAAAAATATATTTAATATTTTACTGCTTTGATTTTGAAATATTTGAAATCAATTATGATTAGTGTTTTTAATTAAAATTACTATTATTATTTTTTCTTTTCAGGGTCGAGATTACTTTTCTCATTCAGAATCTGATGACTGAGTATCAGTGTTTATTCAAGCATAAACTTTAACACTGTTTTTATAATTCAAACTGCTATAATGAAAACAATTTCACTCATTGTTCATTCTTTGCCTAAGTCATGTAGATACCTTTAATAAAATGTAGCTAATTACTTTCTTTTTTTAAATATCCTGCATGCTTTGATATTTTCACTGTTTTCAGGTCTTCATCATTCAGGGATTTTCATTTGTAAATTTGTAAAAAGTACTGTATATGTACAGATCAACTAACGTTTATCCAAAACATGTGATAGATACCAGGCAGTAGTCTTTAAGTTCAGTTCTAAAGAAATTATACCATAAACATGTTGAATACAAAATGTAAGAAAAACAGTCACTATACTAATTAAAATTAATATACCCTTTACATAATTATTTAAATTATGGTTTAGGCAGATAGATTCTTTGTTATTAATAGTTTGGATTTTGGATAATGGATTATTGACTGAGATAAGAAATAGATTTTTATGGTATCACTCATTTATTCAAGAAGCTTGGGACTGGATTGTGACATGGATTATGGATCTTCCAGTTCTCTGGACCAGGAATTTATATAAACATAAAATATACAGTGAAAAGTATAGAGTGAAATTGTATTTAACAGATACACTTCTAAAACTAGCTTTCTGCTAATTCTGGTACGTTACCAGTAATGGACAGATCTGTCAAAGTTTCATGAAACTTTTCAAGATGTCGCCTGAGACTGTCACTGGATCTTTACAATAACAAAGTTGTAACACAGCACAGTTAAGTGTTTATTGTCATATATGTATGTTGTCATGGTGCCCAGCCTTCACCTGATGATCTCCCTTTGAGAAAGTCACGTGACATCAGCAGTGAAGAAAGAATAAAAGTACAAAATGTTTGTCTTTGGTACAACAGATATAATTATATTACAAACTCAACAAAATTATAGATTTTATTATAAAACTGGTTTGATAATAATATTTATTTGATTCTGTCAGAACAAAAATATTTTCCTTTGATCTCATGTTTGCTAAGTTTATTTGTATGTTTTCTGTACTGGCTACAAAACTTCATTCATTGTTATTCTGCTGTTACTATGCATGGACAATGGGAATACAATGCCATTGTTGTTGCTTTATACATAATCAAAACCAGCTGTCAATATGTAAACTGCATCCCTTTTAACTCATGTATTAGAAATGTGTATGTATCTGTTTTTGCTAGAGCACTGGAATAATTCATTTAGTTCCTTATACATTTTTTTGTTCAGACAAATTGTTAGTCACAATGCTGGAATGAATATTTAAAATATTTCTTTGTGCACAAACTGCACCCTTTAGTAAGATTTTACAATAATGTTCTTTAGAAAAACAGTATTAATTTTTAAAACAAATTTGAAATGAATAATTTAAAGTCTAATTAATTATTTAATGTAAACTGCATTCCTTTGAATGACTTATTAAATGTACATAGATACTTATATACATATATATACTTACGTACATTATACAAACGTACATACAAGTAAGTGTTTGTATATATATATATATATACATATATATATATATGAGGATGTGTCTGGGTTTATTTAATAACTAATATGTAATAAGTTATTATTAGTAGTTTAATAATGCAGTTCACAGTAAACTCTTTCATGTATAATTATTTATCTGTAACAGCTACATATCTGCTATTTTTCAAAATCCTTTGAATGGAAGTTGTGTATATGCTTGTATGTCAGAAAATCATTATAAATATTTTATGTTGTTTTTTTTCAAATGTTTTAGTACTTGGCTGAATGTAAATTATGTGTAGATTGGATGTAGATGGATGTAGACTGGTTCTGATTTATTAAAAGGATTAACAAGTACATCAGCCTGTTCTGATACAGTTTCAATTTGCTGATACCAAACGCCTGACAAAGTCAGTTTTATTTCCCCTGAACTATAGATATCTTAATTTATTTTTTCCATAGCTTATTTTTCATCTGTGATCCATCAGTACATTCCTGCTATCATCATCATTAAATAAATATTATAGAAAACCTGCAGCTGATAAATATTCATAGTCAGTTCCACAATGGCTTCATAACAGAGAAAAAATATTTATTTCTCTTATTAATTTTTATGTTTTTATTTTATTATTTTTATTTAATTTTTTCATTATAATGGGGGTTTTTTTATACAATTTTTTTAGGATGTTATAGCTATCACTGGAATGTTTGTGACATATTATTTATTTTAGTTATCATTTTATCTAATTCTACCATTCTCACTTTGGGCAGTAGTCTCCTTGCAACATTATGAAAACAGAGGTCAAATGATGACAAATATATATTTATAATGTATACATTTTCATAACTATACTATAAAATTCATTGATTTAACTTAAGGGTCCCATGCTTAGACATTTTTTAAAATTGATTTCTGAAAAATAAAAGGATAAAAACTAGTGATGTAAGTATATTTAATTTTTAAAAATGTTATTTTAAATGCATGGCTTCCTCTGTGTTCACAAAGGCACTGAACTATAACAGTGTGCAGTGTACATGTTTAAAATTATGAATAGCAAACTCTCACTTACCAAACATAACAGTGATGGTATATACAGTTTGTAACAAAAATAAAAATATGAAGATATCTATGAATAAGTTCTTAAATATTTTGTCTTGTTTTGTATATGGTGTAAAAATAAAACAACTTCATAACTGTTTATTAAAAATTTATTTCTAAACTTCAGTTTTTCTTTATTTTTTTTAATTTCAGCTTGATATTATAATTTTTATTATTTAGTAACATAACAAAAAATTTATAAAAAATGTTGGACAATAATATAATTAAGTATGAGGTAAAAGATCACTGGTCAATATTCAGTTAGAAATTAAATGTACATAGGAAGAAAAATTGTATGTGAAAATTTGAAACAAAAACCCACAGCCTAAAATTGTTTGGTTTTTTGGCACACTATAGTTGATAACTGTAAAATCACTACACTAAAAGCAAACAAACAATCAAACATGTACACACATACATACACATGTACATACACTCATAATCATTCAGATTATATAAGAAGTAAACATTTTTTTGAATTCTGTTCATAACAGGGTATCATGGGAAAAAACAACCCAAAAAACAATTGAAACTTACATTAATACATATGAGCATATCTTAGCCTAAAATTTTACTTTTGGTCATTAGTGAATATCATAAGTTTAAATATAAGAAAACCATTCAGGATTCAAGACTATTATTCACAGTAATTCATGACTTATTCGCAATATTATTCAGGAACAATATTCAGAATTCTGAAAGTTAAAAACTCAGAAAAAAACTCTGATATCAATTTTTATGATTATCATTAAGATTTCTGAAAATAAAATTTTGTGCACTGATTAGTGTATTTTGTTCATCAGTATATTTTTTCTCATTATTAGAGATTATCACAGATAACAGCTGTGCTAAAACAATCATTGTAACGAACACATTTCAGTCATAAAATGAATTTCATATGCAGCAACACTGAAGCATAAATGTCATTTTTTGCAGTATGGAATAAAAAGTTCATAAAATTATTATTTGTTTATTATAAGTTTATTTTATTCTAATTTTAATTTAATTTAATTTAATTTAATTTAATTTAATTTAATTTAATTTAATTTTATTTTATTTTATTTTATTTTATTTTATTTTATTTAATTCAATTCAATTTAATTTTATTATTTATTTTATTTATTTATTTTTAAATTTAAATTTTTATTTTATGTTATTTATTTATTTATTTATTTATTTTTTAAAATTTAATTATTAAATTTAAAATTAAATTAAATTAAAATCAAAAAAAAAACAAATATTTGATTTTTTTTTTTTTTTTTTTTTTATATATATTTTTTTTTTTATTTTTATATATATTTTTTATTTATATTTTCAGTTATTTATCAAAAATATATATATATATATATATATATATATATATATATATATATAGTGCTTAAATTGTTCATGTCATCCAAATTCAAATATAAAACTGAAATTTTTTTATTTATCATAAAATTGCAATCTGTCTGTGTTTCTATTAACTGCTTTAGTTTACCAAGTTCAGTCTGATTTTTTAAAAAAATGTCCCTTTTATTGGTGATTTTATTATCATTTCAACCTAAGTTGTCTGTGAATAAATCAGCTGCAATACATAATTTCAAAATCAATGGCCAACAAAATATATTTTCTAATTTGTTAAAAATATTTTCAGAAAAAAATTAAAAAATTCTGTTAAATGTTTTCAGAAAATATTGTTTTTCTGTTAAATGTTTTCAAGAAGTGCTGTTTTTCTCTTAAATGTTTTTCAGAAAATATAGATTTTTCTTAAATGTTTTTCAGAAAATAGTCATTTCTGTTAATGATTTCAGAACATTTTTTCAGTTAAATGTTTTCAGAAACTATTTTATTTTTCTACTCTTGGAGCTTTAATGCAGCAAGTGATTATTGGAATTATTTGTACATCTGATTTGTATAAAAGAATTACATGGAGATTTTTTTCTTTTTCATAATAATTGTTTCTAGACAAACCAGAATATATGTTATTTTTCACACTTAATGTATGTCTGTGATAATGTTGCACAAAATTAAAGGAAAAAGATTTAGTACACATGTAATATATTGTACTTACATTATTCAGATTTCAAATAATTTTATTTGTGTTTGCTAAATACCTATGTACATAATATTCTTACTGGATAACTTTGTCATTTATCGTTGAACAGGTATGTATCACTTATAACTGTGGTGATACATTATCATTAATACTTTATTTATATCTAAGATATTTTTAATTTGTATCTTGTGTTATGTATTATAATAGTACCTTTTCATTTACATGGGGATATGAAATATTGTTAAATCCACATTTGTATGTCAAGAATTGTTCATTTGTATCTGTCATGTATAACCCAGTACTAATATTTATATCAAACATTGTTAAATCTTCATTTGTATGTTAATTTGTATCCTGTGAAAGTCATGTTTCATTTATACTGGGCATTCATATATATCTTCATTTTTATGTCTGGTATTATTGATTTTTATCTTTATACAATTTAAAGATTTTTAAAAAACAGAAACATTTGATTCTGATGGTAAATTTCATTGGTAATGATTAACTGTCTGTGCTTTTTGTGGTTGTTTGTCATCCAAATTAATATGCTTATAAGAATAATGAAGAAATATTTGTTTAAAATTTTAATATCACTTGTTAGTAATGTTTTATTATTTTGTCACTTTTTAAAAATTGTATGTTTGCATATAATTTTATTTCACAAATTTAATTAAAAACAAATCATACTTCATTAATTAAATTTCTGAAGAAACTAGATTTTGCATGCAAATTTGTGTCCAATTTATCATTGGAAGAGATATGTAACTTTCTGTAATTATTCAGTAACCAAAGAAAGAATTCTTCCCTTCTATGTATTTATAGCAAAATTAAATCCACACAGAATACCCAATAGAAGATATTAATTTTTTTATTTAAAGTTATAATTTTAGTTATCATTGAATGTTATAGAGATTTTTTAAGGCATAACATGCTGACTGAAACCTTTAAAAAATCTCTGTTTATTTAGTGGGTAACACACTGGGCTTAAATCTCTAAATATTACTAAACCCAATAGACAAATAACTGTTTTAATTCTAATTCACTGCTAAATGATTCTAATGGAAGGAAGACATTTAATTTGCTTTCTATATGTAGAGTATAAGTACCTTTAAATCATAAGCAATTAGGAAAAATGCTCTTTGAATATTGCATAAACTTTGTAAATGACTACATTAGAAAATATATATATATTATTATTTTCATTTAGGCTAATTCAAATCTTTTTAGTGGTGCATGATAAAGTGTATATATATATATATATATATATATATGTATGTATCTATATGTATATGTATATATATATATCTATATGAAAATGTATATGAATATGAATATAAAGAATATGTTCCACTGGGATGCTATTTCTAGTGAAATGTCTGACTGAATTTCCAATGTTGTTTATTTAATTGCATCGTACTAAAAAGTTTTTGACTTGTATTTATGAATTGTCAAATTGTACATCACTGGTTGTTTATTTATTTATTATTTTCAGCTTTTCAAGGATTCATTCAACTGTCTTGAAATTGTTCAGACAAATAAATGATTTGTTATAGTTCAGAGTCTGTTTATTTTTTCACTTTCAGAATTCTGATTGATGAATGTAGCCTGTCTCCAAGGAAAAATAATAATAATAATAAAAAAAAATAATAATAATAAAATAGAAAACAAAAAAAGTATTTTTATTTAAAACCCAATGAAGTGTATTAATGATGACAAAAGTAATACAGATGATCATATATTATCTTCATTTCTCATCTAATTATTATGAAAGGAAATGTTTCAGTGAATTTTTTAATTTTAGTTTATTATTCATTTAGGTTATGACTCTGGTTCAAAATTTCTTAGTGGAAATTCAATAAATTGTGCATATATTTCACTGGAAGTAAAATTTTTAACAGACTTTTTTATCTTTATTTTCTTACAATTTTTGGAGCATTTACGTACAAGTCAATTATGTGCTAAAATTTAAAAAATTAATGACATATTCAAATCAACGTCACATCTTTGGTTTAAATTGAAAAAAAAAAAAAAAATCAGGTTTAACTCACTTATATTTTGACAAACTTTCACATGATAGGTAATAAACTGATACATAATAATTGACAACTGGCAGACTAATTTTGATTAAACTGATATCACTGAGTACAAATAAATTTCTTACTATCCCATCCTCCCCCCCAAAAAACATTTTTCTGTTCCCATGTTTGAAGATTGGTTGAAAAGTGTAGAATAATTGTTTCATGCATTACTATGATATATAAAAAATCAACAATAACATCACTTTAAAAGATTTTATTATAATGAACATAAATGAAATTAGTTTTTCTTGAAATTATTTTAAAACATAAAGACCAAAAAAGAGAGTCTTACTTTCATTATATAATTTTTTTTTAAATGTCTAATTAAATTTAAAATATAAAGCTACACAATAATAATAATAATAATAATAATAATAATAATAATAATAATAATAACAATGAAAGAGAAAAACAAAATCATGCATTATTTATAGTTTTTTTAATAATAGTCTGTTTTTTCATAACATCAGAACTTAAAAGTAATTATTTTAACTGACAAAATAATAATAATAATAATAATAATAATAATAATAATAATAATAAATTAGAAATATATATATATTACAAAAAGAAAAAAAAATCAATCAAATAAAATGAAAAAATAAGAAGTAATAATAATAGAATATTTAAAACAGAAAATACATCTAATCATAAAATAATAATAACACATTAGCACTTGATTGCAAAATTAAATTTAAAAACCAAAAAGAAGAGAAGGAAATCTTCATGAATTATCACTACCAAAACTATTTAAACATAAAGCCATTTTTATTTACATACAAAATGAACAAAGCAAATATTGCAATGAAATACAATAAAGACAATGTAAAAATAAAATTTTGTAAATTTCTTAAAGAATCCAATCCTGATATATATTCTTAATAAAATACAGAATTTGCTTTTCTAAACAATCTCTAAATAATAAAAATCTAACATAGCATTTAAGTCTATAAAATATATTTCATCTTTTTTTCCTTTTTTTTTTAAAAAACATTTCTATAAACAGACAGAAAATCTACCAAAATTGTCAGCATATATTTAGCATTTAATTATTTAATAAAATGATCTAGCAAGCAAAATATTCATTTAAGAATTAAGAATAACAGTAAAACAATGGTTGGTTGTTAAATATGAATTTTATATTTCATTAAAACATGTTAAATGACTACAGCAAAGATTATTAAAATAAAAAAAGAAGAAGAAGAAAAAAGTCATATCATAATAATTAAAAAGATTAAAAACAAAATAAAATAAATACAAGAAATAACCATAATCAACATAATCAACATAATAATAATAATAATAATAATATTAATACTAACAACAACAAAAATAATAACATATATTCAAGAAATGTTTCTGCATAAAAGCATAACATGCAAAGTTAAGTTTTCATTCTAACTTCAACATCTGTTATTAAACTGTATTTTTTTTTTATATTTCAGAGACAAAAATGTCATAATTTTGTTATTATACGAAGTAACAATAAACAAAAAAGACCTATGGTATAAATTAAGTATCTTTTCTTACCCAATACATCTTATAAGTTTAACTGAAATCTGTCCATCCATCTTATAAAACATCTTACAGAATAATAATTTTTAACTGGACACATGGGAAATCCTCATAGACTCCCTAAACCAGCCACAGTCTATAAAACATTTTTAACATGTTTGACAATTGTTTTAAAAAGGCCAGTGTGATACGGATATGTGAATTATAAATGTTGTCTGGTATTGTATATGCTGACGTTTGTTGTCGTATGATCTCGCTTTCACTTTAATTCTGTACACTTCTCCATCTTTGACAGGCACCAGCGTGTACACAACACCTTTGCCAGCTTCCATTCGAATGAGGAACTCCAGCTTTGGGTCGTTCTCGAGAATTTTAAAATTTGTGTGGACCAGAATCTCGTTGTCCTGGTTGAATGCGGTCAGTCGAATCAGATCCTGCGCGATGTTGCCGCTGGGAAGTGACAGGGTGTGGAACTGGATAACATCGGCGTACTTGGCTCCAGGAGGACACGGGATTTTCGGATTGACACATTCTAGAACACAGTACCTGAAAACAAGTTCATTTTAAACTGTGAACTGACATAATGAATGTTTTTCAGTTAGTTATTACATGAAAGTAATTCTGTCAAATGATGACTGAGGATTTAGTTACATTACAGTATTATTAATATTTACATTTTATTATTACTTTTTACATTAAATGTTTTTTTTAAAATATTTTTCAGGTATAGCATTATTAATCATTAAATTAAAAATCTAATTTCAATATTATTTTCATGTTTTCAGGAAATGTTTTAAAAATCTGTCCAATGTGGCTAGGAAATAATTCTGAACTTTGGAAAATGTACCTCTTGGTTAAATACCAACAGAGTAAATCTGTGGATTCTGGATTAACCGTTTATCAGAATCTCTTCATCTCTATTTTGTTCATAAATAAGTTAAATAACTTTGCTATGTGTTATTATTATTGTTATTATTATTTTAACCTAAAATAATAATGTTAAAAACAGTACTTTAAAATTTCCATTATGTTGACTGCTTTATTATTGTAAACATATAAACTGAAATTAACTGAATAAAACTAGGAGTGGGGCAAATATTTTTTAAAAAACTCCCAGTGATGAATGGGATGAGAACATACCAGTGATTGTACACATTATAATTTAGAAACTAGTGACATAGAGAATACTAATGAAATCTGAACTTACACTATAATGTGTACATGACACAGAGAACACTAACCAGGTTTTGAGTTTGCTGGTCAATGGAACACAGAGTGTAAGATATATCAAAGTTTTTAAACTTACTGAGTGGTAGGGTCCCTGGCATAGTCCTTAGGACAAGGAACATCAATACATGTGTAGGACCCTCGTGTGTTAAAGCACATCTTTTCTGGACCACAGTTAATTCTGCGCTCAATGCACTCGTTTATATCTGAACAAAAAAAAATAAAATATATAAAAAATAAAATAAAAAATACAGTTTTAATTTTCAATAATTTCAATTTAAGATTGTAAGAAATAGTAATAATTTAATAAAAAAAAAAAAAAAAATTGGTAATAAATATAAATTATTTCACATCATAACTCAGATGGTGAGATACAAATTAAAAATATTTTTATAGACTTAGTAACTAGATAAGAAAACTGTTAACCAGAGTTTAGACTTAGTAACTAGATAAGAAAACTGTTAACCACAGTGTAGACTTAGTAACTGTTTTGTCTAGTGTATGGACTTAATAACTACATACTCTGTTTACAGACAACTTACCAACACACTTGTGTCTGTCGATGGAGAGTCTGTAGCCGCGAGGACAAGAACACTGATACCAGCCAACTGTGTTAGTGCAGTTGTACTGACACGGGTGACGGTCTGAGCGACACTCGTCAATGTCTGTAAGTAAATAAAAACAAAAATTATTATTATTGTTATTATTATTATAAATTAAATAAATTATAACAAATTAATGTTTAATGAAGAAATCCACATGTTTATTTGAGTCAGAATTAATCTAGTACTGAGAAAATCTGAGTAGTTATATATTGGTCCAATGAATAATATATATATATATATATTATTATTATTATTATTATTATTATTATTATTATTATTATTTTTTCAAACAACTCATTTTAAAACAGTGTAGGATTAAAGTTGTTTACTTATTTAATATTTCCCTGACTGAACAATATTTAGTATACATTACACAACCCAGAGCATTTCATAACAGGTTAATACAGTCTAGTGAATGATTCTGATTTGACAATTTATAATATATATATATATATAAAGAGAAAAAAATATAATGAAGAAATAACACAACAATAATAATAAGAAAATAAAGATAAATAAAAAGTTTCAATAACTGACAAAGTCATGCACAAGCTGATATTGAAACAACATAGAGAGTTAATTTTAACATGAACAAACAAGCAGTTTTTAGTGATAACACTTCTAACATGCTGTTACATGCTAAGTTAATGCTTTGTAAATAAATAATTGAAATAGAAACAAAAATTAGGGGAACAATGATTTGTGTCATAAATTAAGGAATAAAGTGTTCAATGAAAACAAAAATGAAAAAACATAAAATAAACTGGAAGTATTTCAGACATGACACTCTGAAATAAAAACTGAGTGTAATTTCACACAAAGAAATCAGGTGCTGGTTTTTATTAGTTTCATTTTTATTATTATTTTTTTTTTTCTAATGTGTTTTTTTTTTATAAAGGTTAAATAATGAAACTTAAATGTTATTTTATATTTTCAGCTATTCATCCTGTACAAATGAAATGAAATGAAATAAAGTAAAATAAATAAATAAATAAAAAATAAATAAATAAATAACTAGAACAAAAATAAATTAGGAGTAAGAGATAATTAAAAAAAAGAAACAGAAAATAAAGTTTTCTATTTCTAATCAGCCACATGTTTAATAAAAACTCTTTTTAAAAACATTTATATATGGTTATTAGCATTTTTTACTACATAACATCAAGATTATAAAATAAAACTTTTAAAACAGTCAACAAAAAATAAAAAAATGAATAAAAATAACAACAACAGTAAAACAAAACAACCAAAAATGTCTTCACAAATGAAACCAAATAAAATGACCAGGGTTAAAAACTGTCTATTTTAGGATAACATCAGGCAGTGTGAACACACAAGACATACCCAAACATCTATCTTTGTGTTTCAAATCAAGTTTAGTTCCCTGTGGACACTTTAGTCGTGGCCGTTTTAATGCACAGAAGCCATATTTGCAGGGCAAAGTCTTTACTGCAGGGATAAAGTTTTGTCTAAACACATGTCTTTTATACCTAGCATGATCACTTTGATTTTTCTCAGCACCCCCTGTTGAGAAAATCCTGCTAGGTTCCACAAATTCCAACCCTGGAACAAAACACAATATCTCAACAGGATTTATTATCTAAAATGTTGTTTTTTTTAGTTTCTTTTTAATTTTAAATTTATTTATTATTTTGTTTCTCTGGTTTATTTATTCATTTATATATTTGTTAGTTGGTTTGTTTGTTTTTTTTTTTTCAATATATTTTTTTTTTTTTTTTTTTTTTACTGATTTCAATGAATTCTGAATTTGATTTTAGCTTCATTTCATTAAAAAAAAAGAAGAAGAAGAAAAAAAAAGATTAATTTTAATATAATAGAAATAATAAAAAATCCTAAGGGGAAAAAAAAAGATTAAAATTAAAAGTATATTAAAAATAAATAAATAAATAAAACCACTGAAGTAGTTTTATTAACTAATAATTTAACAAAATAAAAAAAAAAAAAAAAAAAAAAAATCTTGATTACATTGACAATAACCACTAACTGGAAAAAAAGGTAATTAAAAAAGATATATATTTCATTTTGCCAAATAAAAAATTTGTTTTTCTTTTTTCTTTTTAAATTAAAAATGATATAAGTGATATTTTTATTTCTTTACACATTAGGGCCACAATCTTAGTACAAACGTTTCTTTTTTCTTTTTCTTTTTAAAAAAAAAATTAATAATAATATTAATAATAAAAAATTAATTATGAAATTTTTCACTGATTCTGACCAGCACATGATTTCTTGTCTGCAAGTCTGATCAGGCCAGGAGCACAAATACATTCATAGCCTCCATTATTGTTTACACAGCGGAAGTTACACAGTTTCGGAATCTGGAGACACTCATTAATGTCTGAAAGCAGAAACAGAAAGCCTGTCAGCCATTACAAGATGGCCTCCACTTCTCTTCTAAAATGTAAATTTTATGAATTAAATGGCTGCATTTCTTATTTTTCCTTCTTTTTAATTTTTAAATTTTTTTTTTTTACCTAAATGAAAATTCTATGATAAAATGAAAGATATGTGTGAATAATATGGCAGTTAGTCTTGGGGCTTTTAAAGATGAATTTTGTGATATATTTTTTTTTAATATGAATATCATGATGATATAAATAAGATTGTTTACCTTTTGCTTTAATCAACAGGGCTATAATTTCTATTACTTTGAGAAAAATAACAAAAAACAACATAAACAACAACAAAAAATATGGCTGCCTTTTTATTTTTTCAAATGTAATCTCAAGAAGACCTGAATAAATGAGCTGTGTCTTTTTGTTTTTTTCTTCTCTAAGGCTTCTTCTTCTTTTATTTTTTAAAATAATTATTTTTTTCATTAATCATGTGATGAATACATGAGCTTTTGTAAACTGATTTGTTAAAAATTAAATAGCTGGAATGTATTATTTTATTAATCAAATGGATTAACTGGCTTAAGCTGGCAAAAATAAAATACAATATATTTTGTTTCAATGTTCCATAAAATGCATCCATACAGCAATTTTTAATATTCAGAGATTTGAATAAATGAATGTAAGCTTAGTGGTATCTTGAGTTATTTTATTATTAATGGTTGTTAAGTGTCAAACATATGATGAAATGGAAGAAAAACACCTATTGCTCAAACTTCATATGTTTTTCTTTCTAGTTAGCAGTGAGGAATCTTTTCTGTGTACACACCCATAAACAGGAGAGCACATACAACAGTGTTGAATAATACAGTCATTGCCTGGACTGGGAAATAACATTGTAGTGAATATAACAGCTGGAAATTAAAATCTCTGTGATGAAAAGAAATACAGAAACAAGCAAAGACAAATATTATGCTAAAATGTTAGTTGACAACAGAACATGCACATGCAGATGATTCAAGTGAAAGAAAATTATATATATAAAATAAAATAAAATAACAAAATAAAAAAAATAATAAAAAATATAATAGAAATAATAAAACAAAAATAAAATAACATAATAAAATAAATAAAATAAAATAAAATGAAATAAAATAAATAAATTTAAAAAGTAAAATAAAATTAAATAAATACAGAATAAAAAATAATAAAATAAATTAAAATCAAATCAAATGACATAAATCAATAAATAAAAAATAAATTAAAAAATATTTTTAAAAATATATATGATAAATGAAAGCAGTACAAAAACAGAGATAAACATTTTTTAAAAATCTAATCAAATGATGGTTGTGTTTGTGTGTGTATATATATATATATCTATCTATATCTATATATCTATCTATATATATCTATATATCTATATAGATACATATATATATATATATTTACACACATATAAATGAATAAAAAAAATAAAAAAATTACAAAAATAAAAAATAATAAAAGTCTCAATTTTATTAATTGTAATATTGACCAAATATCTTTCAAATGGGAAACTAATCTGAATAATGACAGAATGTTTGAAGCTGGTAATTTATCTTAACTTAAACCGAATTCAGTGTTATACACAACAGGAAACTTCATAAAAGTAAAACTGATGTGGAAAATGCAGAGTGTACAAATTTTCTTTTTACCTTGATTAATTTCTTATCTCCTGGGGTTGTATAATTAGAATAAACAAACAAAAACTCCTCACCTAGAGAGAGATATCCAAAACCAAAAAAATGCAAACACCGATATTAAGACAGAATAGATTTTGACAATAACAGAAATTTCAAACTTACCGGTACATGGTTGTCCTGGTCCTCTTGATGTGAATCCCGGGGACACTGGCAGAGGTAGCTTCCTGGTTTGTTGACACATCTCTGATTGTAGAAACATCTGTGCTGTCCAGTTGAACATTCGTCTATATCTGAATACAGAATGTCCAAAATATTTTAAATTGTGCTGTATAAAAATGTTAAAAAAAAAAAAAAAAACTTGTTTTCAACTTAAACTGCATAAATACTACTTTTAAATTATAGCTTAAAACTTGATTTATATAAGTAGAGGTTTAAATAAAATATTTTTGTTGCAGGAAGTAGTAATATAGTTTGGGTGCATCTCAAGAAATGTATGTGACATTGACAGTGATGATAAATATCAGAAAATTAGATTAATTTTGAATAAGGTATCTATGAAGAAGATATAAAATATTAATAATGATGATGATGATGATGATGATGAAGATGATGATGATGATAATAATAATAATTATTATTATTATTATTATTATCATCATCATTATAGTAATAATAATCATAATAACATAATAATAACACTAACAACAACCACAATATTAAAATCAAAATTATATATTTCACCATTGTCCATGACTTCAAAAATTTGTTATTAATTAAATCTTCAATACAGTGAGGAATGTATTCAATTTTTTGGATACATATTATTTTCAAACTTTATGTTTGTATATTTATAATTATTTTAGTATTATTTATAATGTTGAACTGACCTTCACACTGTCCATTAGCTACCCGCTGATAGCCTCTCTCACACAGGTCAATACACTCGTAGCCTCCCCTTTTGTTCACACACTCCTGATCCGAGTTACACTGGTACAGCCCCTCAAAGCATTCATTTATATCTTTAATTAAATAAGTAAAATTACACAAAACAATAAATATAGTTAAATTTTAATAATAATAATAATAATGACAATAATGAGACTAAAAAAGAGAAGAAATAAAATAAAATAAAATAATAAAAAATATTTTAAAATATAATAAATAAAATAAAAGGAAAATAAAATGAAATAATTAAAATAACAAAATAGATAAAAAGAGTAAAATAAAATAAAATGCAATAAAATAAAACAAATAAAATGAAATAAACTAATAAGTAAATGAAAAAGTAAAGTAAAATAAAATTAAATTAAAAGAAAAGAAATTAAAAGAAATAGATGAAATAAAATAAAATAAAATAACAAAAAACAATTAAATTAAAATATCAAATCAAATCAAATCAAATGACAAATAATAATAAAAAAAACCCACTAAAAATAAATTTTAAAATCTAAGAAAAAATTAAAAATATGTAAATAAACAGTACAAAACAAAACCTATTATAATTTTTGTTTAAATTTAATCAAATGAAGTAAATAAATTAAAACAAATTTATACTCTATTACATTAATCATTTCAGAACAATTCACTGAAATATCATATTAAAATTATAAAAACTTATTAAATAAATGTAAATATTATTCTCTCTGAAATAAATTTAAATGATTTATTACTGAAAATACTAAATATTACTGAAAATGACCTAAATAAATAAAAATAAATAAATAAATAAAAAGTTTATTTAATTAATTTTTAACGTAGAAAAAAATTCCCTTAACAAAAATCTAGAGACAGACTATAACAGTCATCTTTTTCTCTTTTTTTTTTTAAATGAAAACATTCAACATTTTAACATATAAAAATTAAATAAAATATTTTTAGTTTTTATATCATTATAAAAGTGATGTTTTATCAAAGGGGAAAAAAAGTAATTGAAGCTTTTTGAAAGAATCATCTGTGTTATGAATTATAATGCAATTCACACCTATACAGTTGTTTCCATCACTGGCCAGTCTGTATCCTTTCCTACACGCACAGCGATAACTTCCATGTGTGTTGATACATTTGTGAAAACATGGAGTCCTCTGACCTTCACATTCATCAACATCTGGTTGACAAATAGAAAACAGTGGGATTAAAGATGACATTGCAGAAAATTAAAATTCAATAAACTATTAATATATTGCTAAACAGTATCTGCTGAATACTTGATTTTAAATTAAGAATAATTATTTGTTAATTTCGCATATTTGTGACCCATACTTTCAACATCTGGTTGATAAATGTACAAAAACATGACTAATAAAGAATTTTATATAAAACTAAAATTTAATAAATAATTAATAGATTCCTATACATAATTCTTACATCAGTAATAATGCTACTTTTTAAATTTAAAAATAAAGAAATGTTTTTAAATTTGAAACTCTGAATATGAAATAATAAAATTATATTTCATAATAAAAAAACAACAGAGCATTTTTCAGAAGCTAAATTTATAAATTTTATAATATAAATAAACTTAAAATAAAGAAATTTATAAAAGTTCAAATTCTGAATTTTTATCAATAATTTTGAAGGAGAAATAAATATTTAACAGACCTTCACAGCGGCCATTGTTACCAAGGCGATATCCTCGGGTACAAGAACACTGGTAGCTACCAAGAATGTTTTTACATGTCTGCTCACAAACTCTAGGTTCCAGTCCACATTCATTTATGTCTGTAATATTTTAATAAATAACTGTTAAGTGAAATAGTTTTAAATAATAGAACATTAAATAAATATAAATTGCACGGATGAATGAATATTTAATACTGGATCACTCTGTTGAATATCAACATGGATTAGTTTGTTAGTCTTATTATTATTTATATTAGAGAAGTTATGTGCATGTGTATGTCTATGCATGTGTTCTTGTGAGTGTGTGTGTGTGTATGCATGCATGCATATATATGTGTGTCCATATGAATGTGCCTGTATCATTGTATGTGTGTGCTTATAATAGTAATAACAATAATAATAATAAAATAATAATAATGATAGTTATAATAATAGTAATAGTAATAATAACACAAGTTTAAAGGATTTCAACTAAAAACTATAGTAAGATAAGAATAATGGAAAAAAAAGTGAAATGACCTTCACAGTCGAGTGTTTCTGGATTTCTGATGAAGCCTGATGTGCAGACAGCCACACACTGGTAGGAGCCCAGGGAATTGACACACTCCTCACTGCCTGCGCACACTGCAGCTCCTCCCTCACACTCATCAATGTCTGCAAAACAAATGTGCAGACTGTTTTCAGACTAGCTTATAACAACATTAAACAAAACAAGCAGTAATACTGTATTATTAGTTGCAGCAAATTATTAATTCTTTCACTAAGTTTATTATCTGTACAATAACATCCAAATTTATTCACACATTCTTGTATATTTAGTCACTCACACAAAAACTTATTCATACACTCACAAACTTATTCATACACTCACACACAAATGTATTCATACACTCACACACAAATGTATTCACTCACATACAAATGTATTAATACACTCACACACAAACGTATTCATACACTCACACACAAATGTATTCATTCACTCACACAAATGTATTCATACACTCACACACAAATGTATTCATACACTCACTCTCAAATGTATTCATACACTCACACACAAATGTATTCATACACTCACACACAAATGTATTCATACACTCACACACAAATGTATTCATACACTCACACACAAATGTATTCATACACTCACTCTCAAATGTATTCA
>CM022672.1:27010929-27018429 GCA_012295275.1 Chrysomallon squamiferum | reverse complement strand
AATGATAAATAATTAAGCAATTTATAAAAATTCATGAATAAGAATTAACCAATCTCTTGAATATTTACTGGTTACAAGTGGATGTAAATTTAGACAAAGGGGAAATTATTTTCACACTTGTTAAATATTTCATCATTTAAAATGCCAAACAATAACAAAATTATTTGGATTCTTCCTCTTTTAATACCACACACAGTTACATTTTATGTAAGATAAACACTTAAAAAGAAATATTTTATTGCACTGTACTGAACTTATTGTATGTATTGGTTTATTATTTTTATTATAATCGTCATACCTTATTTACCATTATTACTGTTATTATATTTTAGACACTGAAATTCTAAACGACCGATATTTTTCTTATTTTTCTATCAACCACAGAGTCCACTAACTGACCAGATGACCAACTGACCAGGACAAGGCTGTGTGTTGCACACATCAGTATCCTCTGCAGGGGCCCACACATGAGCGACCTCCGTTTGTGGGGACTGGGTTTGTGCAGGTTCGAAACCGTCGTCTCTTCCCACTGTTACAGCTGGCGGAACATTCGCCAAACTCACTCCATGGAGCCCAGTTGCCATGGACTACAAGAAAACAGCAAAAACACTACATAAATGTTGTTCCAGGGAGTTTTTCATTCATTTATTTACTTAGTTATCTAAATAATATAATTAAATGCCTCTAAAAATACTGAAAAAAGAACAGAAAATCTACAATAATAAAAAAAAATAAATAAATAAATAATAAAAAATAAAAAAAAAAAAAAATAATAATAAAAAAAATAATAATAATAATAATAAAGAAATAAATTACCTAAATTTAATAAAAATGAAAAACAAAATTATATTAAAAACTAAATTCTCATAAAAAAAAAGCACTGATAAAATAAAGAGAAAATAACAAATAAGTAAAACCTGTCAAATAACAAAACAAAAAAAACACAAAAAAAACCCCATTAACAAAACCCCCACAAAAAAAGAAGAAGAAATATCAAAACAACAAAAAAATTAAAATTAAATTTAAAATAAAATTTAAAAAAATGCTCATAAAGAAACATACTAAGTAAAATTGCAAACCCTTCCAAACAAAACACCAGTGTAAAATGAAGTGTGTTATGAATGAACTCACTGGGACACTGTTCGTTGTTACAGTAATCTCTCTGTTCACTGATACCCAGACAGTTGGCCCCCCCATGCTGGGGTCTGGGGTTGTCACATCGGCGTGTGCGCGTCATCATTCCACCCCCACACGACAGTGAGCATGATGACCACTCATTCCACGATCCCCAGTTACCATCCACTGTGTGAAAATTTATATTAAATTTTATTAATATTTTATAAACAAGTGATGTGAAAATTTATATAAAAATTTTATTAATATTTTATAAAACCAGTGATGAGAAAATTCATATAATCATTTAATTAATATTCTAAAAAAACAAATAGTGTGAATATTTACATAAAATTTTTATTAATATTTTATAAAACTGATGGTGTGTAAATTTATATAATATTTTTATTAATATTTTATAAGGCATGTGGGCCAGCCTGAACAAAGAGTATTATTTTATAGCATTGAATATTTGGTAAACAGTTCACAAAATTTAATGTTATAATTAGCATTCATGAATTTTTGAAATTACATGACAAATAATAAAAAAAAGAAGAAAAATGCAGGTTTTGTAAAAAGTCAGTGATTTTGAAAATATTTTAAAGATAGTAACTGATGGATTATAAACATATATATCATTTCTGACTTTGTTTTAAACAATATTATTATTATTGTTAGTTTTGCAACATGCAAATTCTAATGATTTATTTGAAATTTGCAAGTCCTTTTTTGAAATATTATAAACATTTGATGAACCTATTTTCATTTTATGGTAAAAATGATGGGTAAAAGTAATTCAAACATGTTTTAAATATCTTTCTTTATATACGTCCATTTATAAAGAAAATGACAATAAATTGACTTAATTTAACGTAACATTTAAAAACTATATTCTGATAAAATACTGGCTAAATCAAACAACACACCAGCACAGGCCTTAGCTCTACACGAGGTTTTCTCCGAGTCCTCTCCTCTGCAGCCTTTCCCCCGTACTGAGGGTAGGGGCTGTCACACTTCCTGGTCCGAGTTGAAATCCCTTCTCCACACGAAGAACTGCACGGACTCCATCGAGTCCATTCTCCCCAGTCACCATCAACTGTGTGAAATAGTTGTAATAATTATAATAATAGTAATAATAATAATAATAATGGAAATAATAATAATAATAATAATAATAAGAAGAAGAAGAAGAAGAAGAAGAAGAAGAAGAGGAATCACAATAACAATAGTATTCATCATCATCAACATAATAAAAGTAATGTAAATTATAATTATAATGTATTTTAAAGCAATTTAAATTTAAAATTTAGGCTTAAAATGAATGTAGTAGTAGTAGTAGTAGTACCTGCAGCAGCAGTAGTAGTAACAATAGTACAAAAAATAAGAATGATGACAACAACAACAACAACAACAACAAAACAAAAATTATAATTAACTTTTAAAATATTTAAATTATTATTATTTGCCTACAACATTTTCAGTGTATTATAATACTTTGGGAATATGTAACAAAATGGATGTCAAAATATAAAATTTGAAAATATAATAATTATAACAATGATGATGTTATGATGATGTTGATGATTATGATGATGATAATAATGATGATAATAATGATTATGGTGATGATAATAATGATTATAACAATAATAATAGTAACATAGTTACCTGGACAGTGTCTGTTATTACATCTTCCCCATTCAGTTTGAGCCCCATCACAGCTGAGTCCACCAAACTCTGGTGCTGGATTGTCACAAACTCGCACACGCTTTCTCCTGCCTGCGCCACATGTTGACGAACACTGCTCCCATTCTTTCCAGTTACCCCAGTTTCCATTCACTGAGATGTAAAACAGTTTATTAGTATTTCTGAGTCACTGTAATTTCATGTAATTTATATCTGCTTAGGTTCTGAAATAAATATTATACTGAATTCCAGACATCCAATTAAGTAGTCAGTGAATTTATTTATAAGATTAATATAATCTCTTTTGTCTATATTATTATTATTGTGTGTGTGTGTCTGAGTGTGTGTGAGTGTGTATGTGTGTATGTGTGTATGTGCATGTAAGTTTTATAAAGTTACAGTTTGACATGTAATTTTAACAGCTATAATTTAAAAAGATCCAATGGAAAAACCTAATCCTCACAAATAAACACATTTACACACACACACACACACACACACACACACACACACACACACACACACACACTAATATGTATATTTTAATACATTCATGATTCTCTCACACTTGTAGGTGATACAAACACACTTGTTGCCATAATGAAGAATATCCACACACAAACACAGCCTGAAATAAGATTTTTCCTACTTAGTATGAAAACGATGCACACACACACACAAATGTACACACCAACACAGACAACACAGAACCACACACACACATGCATACACACACACTCACACCCATTTAAACAGACAAATACATACACGCACACACACGCACATGCACACACACATACACATGCATACACACAGGCAGACACATATAATAAATACACACCACAAACACACAAATGTACACAAACACAGACAATCCAGAACACATTTAAACAGACAAATACATACACAGAGATATAATAAATACATGCAAGCACACACATCCACATCCATACACACACACCCAACCATACAGAGTAACACAATACCTGGACAGTCAGCTGTTAGGCAGGAAGAAGAATCTGATTTTGGACCAATGCACTGTTTTCCACCATTGGCTGGTTTTGGGTTGTCACATGACCGTGTTCGATACTGCAAACCTGTACCACAGCTAGAACTGCACTTGCCAAACTCCCCCCACTCTCCCCATGAACCATGCACTGAAATATCAATACTCACTCAAATTAATTTCACAACTTAAAATGTTATTTTATGTCAAATTGCTCAGATGAATAATGCCTTTATTCTTAATGAATCATTGACTGGGGTAAGACAGATCATGTTAAATGTATATAAGAAGATGATATACATTAACAGATAACATAAGAAGTTTTGTTCTGTCATCATACATTATATTTAAAAAAAATATATAATTAAAAAGTAATTTGTTATCATTATAATTATTATTTTTTAATTAATTCTGTAAAGGAAAAGTGTTACATCTTTTCCATCTTGAACACATAAATACCATTAAATATTAAAATAAAAAATACAACAAACAAATAAACTTTTAATAGCCAATCTTTAACAATTATTTTCTCTTAGTAAACAAATAAATAATGAAAACAACAACTAAAAAAAAAATAAGAAAATAAATAAACCTAGAAAAACAAACCTAAAAACCCATTAATATATAATTTAAAAAATAAAAGATAATAAACAAGTAAATAAGAACATCATAAAAAGTAACTCTAAATCATTGATCTAAATACATCAATAATTATATATATATATATATATATATAAATATATATAATATAAATATTGAAAATCAACATCATAAAAGTAACTAAATCATTGATCTAAATACATCAATAATTAATAGAAGTAATAAATATATATATATATATATATATATATATATATATTATATATATAAATCAAATAAAATTAAAAAAATAAATAAATATACTGTTTCAAATAATTTAAATATAAATTACAAACAAGAAATATTTACTCACCTACCACTTTCAACTCTGTTTCAACAAAAGTTTTTCCAAGTTTGTTGCTGGCAAAACACCTATACAAGGCTGAGTCATTCAGCTGAGTAGCAACTATCCTAACGTAGAATTATAAAATAAAATATTAATTAAAAATTAACTCTGAGGCATTGACATAAAAATAGTATTAATTAATAGTAGAAGTAAAAATTAAAAAAAAAAATAATAATAATAAAAAAATAAATATATAATAGTGACAGAAAAAAAAAAGGGAGATAATAATTTAAATAATTTTTATATAAAGTTTGAGAAAACTTTAAGATATCAGTATTTTGAATGCTCAAAAAAGAATTGGATTTTGTACCAGACTTCAGAATTTCAGATAATGAATCCTGAAATTTAGAAATTGTACCAGATTGACATACTTGGACTTTTTGTGAAAAGACTGGTATACCATTCTAATTGTTTTAAGCTAGATAAGAATACAGCTGTGACAGAAACCTGAGGGAGTTGTTAGGTAATACTGTCAGTCTTCCTTCTGACACAATGGGAGTGGTCAGTTTCCACCAGTACATGTCAGGCTTCGGAACACCTTTCCCTGTACAGTCCAGTATGACAGTCTGACCTTGGTCCACTTTGGAACTCCGAGGAGGCTCAATTCCAAAAGATGGCTCAGCTAGATGCCGTGATTTGAAGAACAAATGAAAAATGAAAAATAAAATCCAAAACTTAATATATATATATATATATATATATATGTATGAGACCTGGATGTTGCTTTTTTATAAAGACCTGGATGTTGCTTTTTATGTGTGTGTGTGTGTGTGTGTGTGTTGTGTGTGTCTGTAGGAGTTGTTTAATCAAAGAATGTTATCAATTAAAGTGATAAATGTTTAATAATAAAAAGTTTTACTTTTCTATAAAATCACATCTTTCTTTCTTTTAAAATCTTGGTAAAACATAATCCTGATTTTCTTTGGATAACTATTTTTGGATTTTTTTTTTGTTTTCTATTTTGCATTATAACAGATTCGATTGTAAATATAATTTAAAAATAATTAAAACTTACACCACACTGTGAGGTATGCAGCACTCTCTGAAGTTCCAGCATCATTCACTGCAATACATCGGTATTCTCCTGCATCTGAGGCCTGCAAAACAAGATGTTTTAGAACAAGTTATCAATATATCACTTTTATAACTATTATATATATACATTAACTGTTATGTATTGTACTTTAATAAAAACAGATAGTTTTTTAAAACTGCATATAATCTATCTATATAAAATTTGTTCAAAAATAAATCTATATTTATAAAATAAAAAACATTAAAAATAAAAAGACAGTATAATAAATATAAATTATTTTAATCATAGCAATATAATTATAAAATTAAAATTAAAATAAAAATAAAGTAAAACAACATTTCAACATACCAACTACTGCATCATAGAATGTACAAACAGAAAAAAATAAATACCATTTATAAACTTAATAAGGATAGGAAAGGTATCATTCAATATTTTGAGATTAACACATTTGACCCTTCCTAATAATAATAACATATAACTCACAGTTGAATCATAGATAACCAGAGATCCATTAGATAACTGTTGTATTCTGTGACTTAATTCAACTCGGCGGCCATTTTTAGTCCATAGAATCTTTGGTGCTGGATCTCCACCAACTGTGCAAGTAAGAACAACTTTTTCTGCAATCTTCACAGCTCTGTTGCCAGGAGGAACAATCATCTTTGGTGGCACTGAAATGTAAAGAAAAATAAATCATAATACTTTTAATATTAATAATTATTAGATTTTTTGAATATGGCATAATAATTTTAAGAGAAATGTATATCTAATGGATTTGAAATGAGAAACAAACACATTTGTAAAGCTATTTTTAATTTTATATAATAATTAAATAAGAGAAATATTCATTTGCAGAAATGGATGTTTGACAACTTCTAGAAACACACAGCTTGAAAATGACAAATAGCAGACTTTTACAGTTAAAAACCAGTAATAAGGACATCAGCCATTAAAGAAACACAGATTGACTGCTGTGTTTGACTGTTACCTTTCACAACTACTTGAGCCACGCTGGTGACACTTTGGTTGTTGGCTGGATTTGAAGCTACACAGGTGTATTCCCCAGCATCAGCTCTCATCACATTTCTCACAATGTATGAACTGCGTCCATTAATACTTGGTGAAGCTGATTTAAAAACAAACACATTTATTTATCTTCATATATAAAACATGTAGGAACTGTGTACATTAATACTTGGTGAAGCTGATTTAAAAACAAACATATTTATTTATCTTCATATATAAAACATGTAGGAACTGCTTCCATTAATACTTGGTGAAGCTGATTTAAAAACAAACAGGTTTATTTATCTTCATATATAAAACATGTAGGAACTGTCCATTAATACTTGGTGAAGCTGATTTCAAAAACAAACAGGTTTATTTATCTTCATATATAAAACATGTAGGAACTGCTTCCATTAATACTCGGTGAAGCTGATTTAAAAACAAACAGGTTTATTTATCTTCATATATAAAACATGTAGGAACTGTGTCCATTAATACTTGGTGAAGCTGATTTAAAAACAAACAGGTTTATTTATCTTCATATATAAAACATGTAGGTTTGGGACATTAATAAAAAAAGCTGATTTAAAAATAAAACAGGTTTATTTATTTTCAGAATATAAAACATATAGGAACTGTGTCCATTAATTTGGAAGAAGAGTG
>CM022672.1:26958429-27005929 GCA_012295275.1 Chrysomallon squamiferum | reverse complement strand
TCCATCTTTGGCCCAGGTCACTTCAGGAGAAGGCTGACCACTGGCCTCACATTTCAGCACTGCCCCTGAACCCAGCTGGGCGGCTATTCTAGTCTCAGCTTCAGCTATTTCTGGTGGTACTGTTACAGAAAATAAACTGATTAAAAATCCTTGTGGGTAAAATTCAAAAAAAAAAGAAAGTGGAAATTTCAGCCATTTTACTTGGGGAGCTCAGTGTGTAGTGCACAGGGTTCAAAATACATTTGTATACTTCCAAATAATTGTTTTATATCTATGTTAATAAAATCAGTCGTGAATAATAAATAATTATAAAAATACAAGGCCATTGTTATTACTTAATACAGAAACATTTAAATTAGAAGAAATAAATCATTACAAAGTTATTTATTAATAAAATCTTTAGCTTTTTTGTGGGGGTTTTTGTGGGGTTTTTTGGTGTTTAAAAACTGAAGAAAAAAGGAACATAGTTGTATCTATATTTCTTTAAAATAATCATTTTACAAAAGAAAATTTTACAAATCCCAATCATATTATTTACCCATGATGAAAACAAAAAAGTCCAAAGTGTCCTGCCCTGCATCATTGGTTGCTAGGCAACGATATTCTCCTGAATCCAGAAGCTGGGCACTTTGTACTTGCAACTGTCGGCCTCCACTGATAATTCTGATGTTAGGAATTCCGTAAGCTGGGACTGGTTGGCCTTGACGAAACCATGTGATCTCAGGTGGAGGAATTCCATTGGCTGGACACGTGAGAATGACTGGACTGTCAATGATGATTGGTTTTTCTTGAGTTTCACCAGATCCATTGATGGTAGGAGGCACTGTAAATGATGATAAGATGATATGATTTTTGAAAAAAAAAAGAATTCTATATAATGATTCTAACGAGAAAAGTTATAATAAATATAATTTCTGAGGTAAAATATATAGATAAAAAAAAAAAAAGGATTGAAAAAAATTAAGAAAACAGACTCTAAAGAATGTATACAGATATTGAATATTTATCACCTGAGATAAAATAACTGATTTTATAGTAATATAAAAAACAAAAAAACAAATAAATAGCTCATAAAAAATAAAGAAAGAAAACATAAAGCAAGTTTTACAAATGCATAGTTACAAACAATACTAACTTTATTACTGAGGTATAATTAAATTAAATTTAAAACAAAATTTTTTAAGAATTAATAATAATAATAATAATAATAATAATAATAATAATAATAATAATAATGATAATGATAATAATAATAACTAAATTATCTGTCTGTAGCAAACCATAAAAATAACAATATCTCCCCAAAACAATCACAATAAAAATAAAAAAAAAAGAAACTGAAAGAAACAAATTATAAAATACTCACCCATAACATTTAAATCATACAATTTCTGAGTAAAGCCAGCCTCATTCTCTGCATGACATTTGTATCTTCCTGTGTGTCTCGTTTCAGATTTCTGAATTCGGAGTACTCTCCCTTCGTTCAGCATCTGCAGATGATGGTCATTCTCCTCCTCTATTATTTTACCATCTTTCATCCACAGAACTGAAGGTTTTGGAATCCCCTCTGCCTGGCACTCCAGTGTAGCAGAGTCATGCAGAACTATATTTATCTCAGTTATGCTCTTGTCGTTAGGTACAGAAGGGGGAACTGTAAGTATAATTAGTTAATAACATGTGGCTCATTGGGAGTGCTGCATACCATATAAACCACTTACAGAAGTCAGTTGGTAGTTAAGTATGTTTTTGTGTGTGTCTCTCTGTATATGTGTGTGTTCTTTTTAATGATTGTAAATAAAATAACATGATCAATAAAAATAATTACATTTAAATTAACTGAATAAATTCATTAAAAAAAATGTTTTTAAATTTACTTTATAATTATAAAATGAATCATTTAACAAAATGGAAATATAAAAAAGAATAATAATAAATAAACAAACATATAAAAAATACACTAAATAATTAACTGAATTAAGGGAAATAAGTAGATAATGAAAATTAAACCAAAAAAAAAATAAAGAAAAAATGAAAACAACATTAAAAAATAAATTTAAAGAAAATTTAAATATAAAATAAAAATAACATTACATAACAGAATAAAATAAAAAAAAATAAAATAAAAACTAAAATAATGAGTAAATAAAAACTTTAAAAACAAAATGACCACACCCACTTTGTGACATATTTAAATAAATAATAATAAGAAGAAGAATGAAAAAAATAAAAAAATAAATAATAATAATAATAAGGACTCTGTTATGATATGTACTAAAAGGGACACATACCAAACACTTCCAGATTAAAACTTGCTTTGTCCTGTCCAGCTGGGTTTGTGGCCTGACATGTGTATGTTCCAGCATCGTCCAGTTGGGCATTGCTGACCTCAAGAGTCTGGTCATTGTTTAGTACTCGCAGGTCACGGTATGGAAAGTCCAGTAGTGGGGACCGATCCTTGAGCCAGAGCATGCTGGGAGGTGGCACTCCGGTCACTGGGCAGTCGATGGTGAGTGTTTTATTTTGTACAACAGACAAGTTTTCTTCTGTAGCAGTTTTGTCTATGGTTGGGGGCACTGGAATAATAATAATAATAATAATAATAATAATAATAATAATAATAATCATAATAGTAATAACAATAACAATAATAACAGTAATAATGTAATATTAATGATAATATTATAATAATAATATAAAGATGATAATTATGATAAATAAACAACGAACAAATTAAAAAAAAAATACTTTCAACATTAGCATTTAAATATATATATATATATATATATATCTTTTAAATAATAAATTATCAAAATAACAGCTATGTAATCTGTATTATTTCAAACTGTTTTACATCTAAACATTTACACCAACCTAAAACCTCAAGGTTAAAATTTCTGACAAGTTCCCCAGCCTCATTAGTCGCAATACATGTGTATCTTGCAGTATCTTCCACCTGAGCTCGAATAATCTCTAAATGAAGATTGTTGTTTAGAATGCGCAATCCTGGACCTTGCACTAATGGCTGACCATCCTTGAGCCACTGAACTTCTGGGATTGGAATGCCCGAGACTGGACACTCCATGAGAACACGACGTTGTTGAATAACTCGAGGATTGTACACAACATTTGATTCATCAATCGACGGTGGCACTTTATAAAACAAAATTAGTTGGTATGATAATATTATTATCTTGTTTTTGTTATAACTGTACATTGTTAGGGTTTTTATGTGTGCGATTTTATATCTGTATGTTTGATTATGTTAGATTGTTTATGTATATAGAAGTATTTCAACAGATAAAATTACAGCTGATTCAAAAAAATGTATGCTGTTATGATTAGATGTTGAGAAGGAAAATAATTTGTTTATTATTATTACTTTTTTTTAATTTAAATTAAATGGTTTAATAGAATTAAAAAAAGCAACAATACACAACAAAAAAAATTTAATAATAATAATAATAATAAATAAGAATAAGAATAAGAAGAAATAATAATAATTTTAATAAATAAATAAATAAATAAATAAATAAAATAAAAATAATAAAAATAGAAAGACAAACAAAAACCCAGAAAAAACCCAATAAATTCAGTAATGTAAAATACATAAAAGAAAAAAAAACAAACTAATTAATACCTAAAACAACTAAATTGTAGTCAGCTTTATCTTCGCCAGCTGGACTAAGAACAAAACAGGTATACAGAGCTGTATCTGCCTCTGTGGCATTGGAAATCTTCAACACCAACCCACTGTCAACTATCTGGGTTCTGGTATCCACGGAAACCTCTTCATTGTTCTTCAGCCACTGAATGGAGGGGAAGGGGATTCCAGAGACTGGGCAGTTCATGGTGGCCGTCTGGCCTTTAATGACCCTCGGGTTTTTGTTGCGAGTTGAATCATCAATAACAGGTGGAACTGTTACAGGTGAAAATATTTTAAAAGTTTAATATGTTATTATAGTACATTAAAACTTTCTAAATAAATGATTACTTAAACAAACAGTGAACCAAACAAACAAAACATTTTTTTAAAAATATAAATTAATGATTTTTAAAATTAGGGCAATATCTTTTTTAAATGTTTAAATGTTTTAATATTTAATTTAAAAAAATTAAAACAAAAATTAAAAAATAAGGAGGAAATAATAAAAATATGGAATAACATATAATAAGTAAGTAAAGTAACTGACAGTATATATATATATATATATGTTGGTTTTATTTATTATTTTATTATATTTTATTCCATGTAAAAGATAAATAAATTCAAAAAAACAAAAAACACATACACACAGACACACCCAGACACAGACTCATATATTATTAAATAAAAAAAACCCAGCCATGTCCAACAAAAACTGAGCATGAAACAAATGAAAAGA
The DNA here is from genome assembly GCA_012295275.1 of Chrysomallon squamiferum. Classification (NCBI taxonomy): domain Eukaryota; kingdom Metazoa; phylum Mollusca; class Gastropoda; order Neomphalida; family Peltospiridae; genus Chrysomallon; species Chrysomallon squamiferum. Next base: position 27,001,547 of record CM022672.1, on the reverse strand, counting down.
GACAAAAATGAAACAAATATCACACCCCAGACTTCTACTTCATAGTCTTTATCTGCTTCTCCTGCTTCATTGGTTGCAACACAAGTATACTTTGACGAATCTGGCACTTTGGCTTCTTCTATAACCAGTCTGCGGCCATTTTCCTGAATGCTCATGTGTGGATTCAGCTCCAGGTTCAGTGGCTGGTCATTCTGATACCAGGTGACAGTCGGGTAAGGGTGTCCAAGCACTGGACAGTCCAAGATAACTGTCTCATTCTCTATCACTTTAGGATCTGTGATTATTCCACTGTCTGCAATCACTGGTGGAACTAAAAAAAACAACAAAAAAATTAAAATATAAAAAGATAAGATACAAACAAACAAACAAACAAATAAATAAATAGAAAATAAATAAATTAAGAATAATAAAAAAATAAATAGATATAATTCCGGATTTAATGTTATTGAAAATATTTAAATTGTATAATAAAGTAGGAAATAAATTATATATATGAATTTATAACTGTATTTTTGCAAATTAAGAAATTCTTGTAAAATTTACATTCTCAATTTTACAGCATTAGACTTAAAATTTACTATATGAAAAAAACAAAAAATAAAAGTAATTTAAATATCTGTAAATAATTTTAACAATAAGACTAAATCAACTAACCATGATCTTCAAATTAAAAAAAAATCTAAATAAAGATAACATTTTCAAACCATCAACTTGAAATTAAAAAAAATCTAAATAAAGACAAAAACCACTAACCATGAACTTCATTTTAAAACTAAATCTAAATAAAGACAAAATCAACTAACCATGAACTTCAAGATCAAACTGTTGATCTGTTTCCCCTGCATCATTTCCAGCAACACAAACATAGCGACCAGAGTCTTCCACTGCGGCATTTCTTATTTCCAGACGAGTCCCACCCTCGAGAATGTTTATGTCTGGATCCTCCCTGATTTCATGATTGTCCTTCAACCAAGTAATCTTAGGAGGAGGGTTTCCACTAACCCGACAGTCAATGTGGACTGTGCCATTGACAATTATTCTTGGTTTTAAGTTAACTCCCTTTGTGTCAATCTTTGGTGGAACTAGAACATAGTGGGAAATAAATATTAAATACAAATACTTGTTGATTACTGATACATTGACAGTTATTGTTGGTTCAGAGTTATCTCCCTTTGTGTCAGTCTTTGGAGGAACTAGAACACAGTGGGAAATAAATATTAAATATAAATACTTGTTGTATCATTAATTTTAAATAATTAATATGGCTAATTTCAGATAATTAATTGTCTGTCAGTAGTAAAAATGTACATTATAACACAGTATCAAAAAAACCCTAGATTATTTAGTCTTTCCATCATCTACCAATAGAAATATCACAAAAACAAAAATAACAAAATAAATAAATATGTAAAAACTATTATGTCTATACTATGTATAAATTAGATTAAATGAAAAAAAATAAGATAAAAAAAGTTAGAACTAATAGAAATTATGAACTTTAAACAGGTCACAAAAAATAAAAATATAAAAATGTCCTACTCCAAACATCCAGATCAAAATCCAGAGTGTCATCTCCAGCTCTGTTTCTGGTGGAACACGTGTAGAGTCCTCTGTCTTTGAACTGTGTTCTGTGGATTCGAACCTGTCTGCCATCAGCCAGGATTTCGTACCGAGGATTTACTGCTGGGTCCAGAAGAACTCCATTTCTATACCAGAGAATTTCTGGAATTGGGTTTCCAGTCACAGGACAGTTCAACACTGCAGTGTTGTTGACAATGACATTAGGAGAGGATGTTGTTTGGTTACGAACAATATTTGGTGGTACTGAAATGTAAATAAAATTAAAACATTTATATATACATATATAAAAAAATATATATAAAATATGATGTAAAATCATGTAAAATATATACAAATTTAAACTAAATATCTGTACATATTATAGAAATGATTTTAAGACAAAATAATAACTGAAGTTTCTTTAACATCTTTGTTGAAATGTAAAAATCTGTATTGTCAGCTGGTATCCAGTTCAGTTGCTCAGGCATGTATTTCTAGAAAAAGATGTCTGATGGTTAACAAGCTGTTAAAATTAAAATTTACTCAATCAGCTAGTAATCAGACATAAACCTAGAACTTCAACATCAAAAGCTTTTTCATTTTCTCCGGCATCATTTTCAGCCAAGCAATAATGTCTTCCAGCATCTTCTTCATCTGAATTTTTTATCAGAAGTGTCCATCCCCCCTCCAGCAGGCTGTATTTTGTGCTGTTCTCTTTGATGGGAATGTCATTCTTCAACCAAGTTATCTGTGGCAGAGGAAATCCAGACACTGGACAAGTCATTGTCAAATTATTTCCCTTGACTACGAGGTTTTTTTCCACTTCACCAGGTTTTTCAACTTTAGGAGGAACTGAAAGATATTGTTAAAAATATGTGAAAGTTTACATGTAACAAATATTTCTGATATAAATAATTACCGGATATAAAAAAAAATAAATGAATAAATAAATAAAAAATTTTAATTTGTTAACTTTATTAAAATTGTCATGAAATACCTATTAATCTCAATCAACAGAATTCTGAATATCATTACTGAAATTTAGATTAATATCCAATAGATTCATATTCTACAAAGATGTTATATATAATACAGCTACAATGAATTAACAAGATCTGTCTCATACTGTACAATCATACAGTCTGAAGGCTGAAAGAAATGGGTAAAATTCTATCTCACCATGAACAACAACAGAATATTCTTTCTGGGCGTCCCCTGCAATGTTCTCTCCCACACATTTGTACAAGCCACGGTCAGACACCTTGGCTCTTCTTAACTCCAGTCGCCTGCCACTTGCATGGATTAGAATATTATTATCCAGTTCTGGATCAACGGGTATACCATCTTTATACCATTTGACAACTGGAGGTGGAACTCCAGTCAGTGGACAGTCTATCAGTAATGGCTCCCCAACAACAACTGTCAGATTAGGCTGTGAGGAACTTTCTTCATCTACCTTAGGTGGAACTAAAATGTGAAATGTAATTGTTATATATATGAAGCTTCCAAAACACTTCCATTAGATTTGTTCAGATATTGCATCTTGAAACATTTGTCCTTTTATTTGGCATAATTATGATTTCTTGTAGCCTTCAGTAATAAATAACAAAAACAAATATCGATGAGAAAGAATAATCATGTAACATAGATGGAAACTTAAACAAATTGTTTCTTTTCATGAGTAACAACCTAGAGTCTATTCAAGTACATATACACTGCTCTTTTCAGGCAATTTATTATTTAATTCATAATTCTCCTGAAAAACTATCTGTCTGTGAGTGAAAAAAAAGTTCCTTTGGTGCAGAAAAACCTCAAATATCTTAACCTGCCACTAATCCCATTCAATTAAAACATTTTTGACATCATAAATTCATAATCTTGTGATTATCTTACCTAGAACGTCAAGATCAAAAAGTTTTTCTATTTCTCCGGCAGTGTTACTAGCAATACACCTGTATCTTGCTGTGTCCTCCACAACTGCCCTCTTTATGATCAGCTGTTGTCCATCATTAGAAATGACCACTCGAGCATCAGGGCCAAGGTATTCAATGAGTTGGTCATCTTTGTACCAGAGGATTATGGGTGGAGGGTCAACATCTTCTGAAACTGGACAGTTGATGATCTTTGTGTTGTTGACAATCACTGAAGGTTTATCAGGTTCATTGGCTGAACCCCCTGTAGATATCAGCTTAGGTGGAACTAAAATAATAATAATAATAATAATAATAATAATAATAATAATAATAATAATAATAATAATAATAATAATAATAATAATAGTAGTAGTAGTAGTAGTGGTAGTGGTAGTGGTAATAGCAGTAATAATAATATTAATAATATTAATAATATTAATAATAATAATAATAATAATAATAATAATAATAATAATAATAATAAAAATAATAATAATAATAAAAATAAATAATCATAATCATAATAATATAGAGAAAAGTCAAAATAACAACAATAACAATAATAACATTACCATATCATAATTATTAATTTTAAAATTAATCAGCACAACAAAGACAAAGTAGTGAAGAAAATGATAAAAAGATGGCAGATACTCACCCAGAATCTTCAGACTGACTTCCGGCTTGCATTGCCTGCCACATTTTCAGCCACACACCGGTACTGTCCTGAATCTGCTGCCTGGGCACTGGAAAACTCGAGAGATCCGTCTGCTAACAGTTTAACACCCAGTTCATTCCCTGTGATGGGCACACCATCCTTCAACCAGATGGTCTTAGGGCGTGGTGTGCCCGTTGCTGGGCAGGGCAGGATCACTGGGTTGTTCTCAATGATTTCAGTGTATGTTGGCAGAGTTTGTGGCAAGGCAGGAGGAGCTATTAAAAAAAATAATAATAATAAAATTATAATAAAAAAATAAAATTTAAATGAATAAGTGGAAAATAAATAACAAATAAACAAATAAAAGAAACCAATAACCCCCCCCAAACAAAACCAATAAGAAACACACACATACACACATGCATAAAAACATGGAACAGCTGTCAATAATTAAAAACCAAATCAAATGTACATAAAATAAAGGTAAACAGGATATTTGCTAGTAATGAAATGTATGTTAACATAACTGTTTATTTTGAATGAAGATATACAGAGAAATAAAAACTTTGTTTTTACCAAACAGTCTATTTATTAAAATATTACTTCTGATTCTTTATAAATATATAACTGAATTAAAAAATAAATAAATAAAATAAAAAGATTCAACTCTTTACAACTCACATAATGTAGAAAAATTAATCTCTTTATTGATGATTTAAAGATGAAATGTTATTTACTGTGTTACAGAAACAATCTAAACCAGTGAGTTTGAATCTTATAACAACTACAATTTTAAATTTAATAACATCACATTCATCTGATGCCACAAATTACACTTCATTTCATGAGGAGATAACTCACCATGAACTGTCAGACGGAAGTCCTGAGTTGCTGCCCCTGCTGGGTTTACAGCTGAACATGAATACAGGGCAGCATCTTTGAGTTTGGCATTTTCTATAGTGATGGAGCCCATGCCATGCATAAAAACACCCTTGCTGCGGTTGGTGAGGTCCATGATGACGTTGTCCTTCTTCCACTGCACTGTAGGTGGAGGGTCGCCACTCGCTTCACAGTGCAGAGTCGCACGTTCGTTTTCTAACACAACCAGATCTGTCTCTCCTGCTTCTATCCCAGGTGGAACTGGAAATGTGGAGAAAAAACATTGTAGAAATCCACAAATTTACTCTATTTTTTTAAATTATTTATTCTGAAAATATGTACTATATATATGAAATATAATAATCCATGTATTATTATTTTAAAATAATCAAGATATTTTTACTACTACTACTTCTACCTAAAATTACTATTATTATTAAAACATTTTTAACAATATATTTTTAGTGCCAGTTCTACCAAAATTGCCAAAACATTTAACAAAATTATGTTATTTCAAAATGCTTTGCTATCAGTAAAATTTTGTTTATCAAATTTTTAAAATATTTTTAAAATATTTATATAAATTAATAATATTTCCTTTGTTTCTTCTTTTTTTTTAATGTTACTTCACATATTTTCCATAAAATTATAAACAATGAATGAATGTTTAACAACACCCCAGCTTGAAAAACATATCAGTTATTGGGTGTCAAACAAAGGTAAATACAACAAAATGGTGAATACTTTATATATAAAAAATACAAAAATTAATTAAAACACAGTGTAAAATTATAAAGAATAAAACAGTCTTGGACAAGGAATAGCAGTGAACAACTGTAAAATGAAACTAAAAGTTAAACTTCAAATACTTTTTCATTTTCATTCCAAAATACAAAATAATAATGAAAACCAGTGAAAAAAAAGATATACACATCTAAAATAATAAATAACTTAACAGACTATAACACTTACTGTAAACAATCAGAGTTATAACTTTAGTAGTGTTCCCAGCTATGTTAGAGGCAATGCATTCGTAAATAGCTTTGTCTCGAATCTTTGCGTTCTTCAGGAACAGACCATTACTTTCAAAGATGATTCTGGAAACTCTTGGTCTGAATGGAGTGAAGTTGCGTCTCCAGAACACTATTGGTTTTGGAGTTCCAGAGGCCTCACATGGCAGCAGAATATCCTCTCCTTCGTTTATTTCAAACTGTTCATCCATTGGTCCTGATATCTTTGGTCCCACTAGAAACATAAATGACGGTTTAATGGCTGGATTTTAGTAACCAGATAATGAATAAAAATATGTTTACATACACACATACACACACACAAACATACATACATATATACATACATACATACATACATACATACATACATACATACATACATACATACATACATACATACATATGTATGTATGTATGTAGGTATGTATGTATGTATATATATATATATATATATGTATGTTTGTGTGTGTGTGTGTGCGCACATGTGCGTGTGTTTATATATGTATGTATGCATTGAAAATATACTAATTCATAAATAAATAATTCATTACAATATTTGTAAATAATAAAAACAATAAGAACAAAATAAATACACAATATCTTGTTCACAATATATTACACACACATACACACATGCACAACACAAACATGCACAACACACACATGCACACACACACACCCACACACACACCCACACACAGACACACAAACAGACACACACAGTCACACACAAACAGACACATACACACACACACAAGTATGTAATATTTTGCCCTGCTGCACACATACCTTGTACAAACAGTTTGAGATCTTTTTCTGTGCCCCCAGCAGTATTTGACACAACACATTTGTAAAAGCCAGTGTCACCAGGAGCTGCACTAAATATTTCTAGACTTCCATCCTCTCGCACAAAGTAGTGGATGTCGCTCAGTGAGATGGGGCTGCCATCTTTGTACCACTGGTAACTCGGAGGGGGGTCGCCCTCTGCTCGGCAAGGGAGGACAACTCCACGACCACGGATAACACTGAAGTTAGTCTTTCTGTCTATTGGTTCCTGCAAAAGTCTGGGTGGAACTGAAAATGTTAAAAAAATAAAAATAATAATTCAAAAACTGAAATTTTATAATGAAAATAAATGTTAATTACCAAAATAATGCCATTATTGTTATTTAAATACTAGTAAATATAATAATTAATATATATTACTGTTTATAAAAAATACTTTTTTCTGAATTTAATATAGCACTGATTTCTGGTACTAAGCTATATCACCACCACTGCTACTAATGCTACAACAACAACAACAACAACAACAACAACAACAACAACAATAATAATAATCTTATTAATGATAATTATGATATTAACAAGGACAGTGAAAAAAAAATGTTTTTAAATATTATTTTGTATTTGAAATAAACAGAAAACTTAGATACCCACCTAAAACATCAAGATTTATAGAATATGTAGCGTTTCCACCAATGTTTGAAGCCACACACACATATTCACCATCATCAGAACGTGTGATGTTTGTGATGGCTATCTTCCCTGGTCCCAACTGTTTAATTCGACCACCTGCCTGGACCACTCTCCTGTTCTTTGTCCACATAATGGAGGGAGTTGGTTTGCCAAGTAAAACTATACACTCTAATTCTGCAGTGTCCCCTTCTTGGACTTTTACAAATGGGTATGTATAGGCTATTAACGGCCTCACTGGAAGTTAGAAAAAGATACGTATTTTTAAATTCAGTTTAGCAATTAGTAAACATATTTACTCTGTAAAACAATGAAATATAAAAAGTTATATGCATTTCTGTGTGAATTTTTTCTTCTTCTTGTGTTGTGCAGTTCAGTGTATTTTATAGTTACAATTAACATTATTCACATGAAAAGAATAAAGCTGTAGCAGCTTAATCATTTTACATCATTGACATATAACATATTTTTTGTGAACACACAAACAAACGTATATATTCAATTTTATCAGGAAATGTCAGATAAGGGATAGCTGACCAGTATTAAGTAAGGTTTTACCTATGCCAGTGACACTAACAAATGCTGATGCATCAACAACACCAAATGTGTTCTGAGCCAGACAAGAGTAGATCCCTTCATCTCCAAGCTGAATATCTGAAACATTAGATCAAATATGACTTTAAATAAAACATATATACACATTTTATTAACATACAAACTAAATATCTGAAACATTTGATTAAATATTACTTTAAACAAAACATACATACACATTTCGTTAACATACTATTAAATATCTGATACTTTGAACATTTCATTAAATGTGACTTTAAACAAAGAATATATACACATCTTATTACATACATATATTTATTTATTATTAATGCACATCATTGGTGGTAAAAACATGTAGCCAAAATACGTTTAATTACTTTCATTTTATTGTTTTATTTTTATTAGTTAAAATATACCTTTAGATTAAAAATAAACAATACATATAAATACTTTACATATACTTACTGTCTTTAGTTATAAAAAAAGTACAATAATAAGATAACAAGTATGTGGTTTTATATTAACTGACATTTCCTTATCTTTTTTTTTTAATGATATCATTTTATACATGGATGTTTAGAAAATTCTAAAAAAGAATCTTTAAAATCTGAAGGAAAGTGTACTTGGATGTGTAGAAAATTCTAAAAAGAAGTATCCTATACTCTGAAGTAAAGTGTTGTTGAAAACGTACTAGAAATAGCCAGACCACCGGACGGAAGCTGTTGAAAGCGTCCGGTAGTGTCCAGTGGTTTCCCATCTCCTCGTCTCCAGATTATTTTTGGAGGAGGAATTCCAGTAGCCTGACATTCCAGTGAGCCATTTTTCTCTATTTCTATTCCCACATTGCCAGGAGGAACAACAATTGTTGGTGGAGCTAGGAAAATATGAAAAAAAAGAAGTCTTATATATGCTGTTAATTGTAAAATATTAATAAAGCAACTAAACTAAAACAGAGATTCATGATTTTAGTTTTTCTTCATAGAAATCTGTATCAAACCTAAACAATTAAGAGATGTTGGAACTTGAAAAAGTGACACAAAGAGGAATGAACAGGTAAAATAAAATTTAAGACTTACTGTCCAAATCTTACATGTATAAAATATATTCAACATGGAGCAATGGAAATATCTATTTATCTTCCTAGTTATCTGTCTATGCCTATCTGTCTATACATAGAAATATAGATGGATATAGACACACACACACACACACACCATGCAAATACCTATATAAAACAAAGAAATATTTAAAGATAAATGTAATGTTTATATGTTTTACACTTACAACCAACTTTGAGGGTGACCTTTGCCTGGTCAGTGCCTGCCTCGTTGGTAGCCACACATTTGTACTGGCCCTCATCTGACTTCTCCACATTGCTGATGACCAGCTGACCAGACACTGTCACATCCACATTGTATGCAGCTTGTAGCTAAAATTAACAAAACAGGAGAAAATCTCAGGCAGTTGTGTCTGAAAAATTATAGTCCCAGTCCTCTGACCAAAAAAACAAAATTAAAAAATAAAACAAAAAAAAAAAAAAAAAATAAAAAAAATTTACCTTTATAAAAATACTAAAATAAAAATTTAAATACTTTAAAACTGATAACAAGAAAAAAAAGAAAAAAAAAAATACAATTAACGAATCATGATATAAACTTAATATTTTAAAATCTAAAGTAATTAAAATATTGTTAAACTTTTACCTTTCTCTTTCCTCTGTACCAAGTTATCTCTGGATGGGGAATGCCATCAGCATTACAGTACAAAACAGCTTTGTCACCCGTAGCAACCAACATTCGTCTTTCATACTGTCGAATATTAGGAGGCTCTGATGAGAAAATAAAATCAACTTTTGGAATTAAACATCTCAGTTTTTATTAAAATTTCTTTATACTGAAATTATATGTTTCATTGGTAATTATAGAAATTATTATTAGGGGATTTCGTCTCTGAAAATAATTTTTTATGAAATTTATTTTTACCAGTGATTAAAATAAATAGAAAAATTCAAACTGAATACAGGAAATGATAGAATCTTTTTTATTTTTTATGACTTTATTTTAAACTTTAAAATATAAAATATGAAAGCTATCATATTCCCAGTTTTAAATGGAATTTTTATTTTCTATATATTAATTGTTTGAACTGAAGTCAAAAAAATAATTATCAGCATTCAAGCATTCTTGTGAGTTTGTTATATTATTGTAATACTTTATTGTTAGCAAAGTTTGATAATAATTAAAAAAACCTATAAAATCTCTTGAAAATGATTTCTTCTTGTTAATTAATACAGGTAAACATTAAAAAATAATAACATATATACCTATATAAGTAAGACGAGATATAGCTATATCCTCTCCAGCTACATTTTTGGCCAAACATTCAAAGTCGCCTTCATCAGATCTCTGGATGTTGTAAATTGTTAAAACTCCATTTGTGTAGAATAAGTGATTGCTGGGCACTATGTATTTTCCACCTTGCAGCCAGGTGTATGTTGGCTCTGGGAAACCATCGGCAACACAGGTAATACTAACATTTTGTCCTACTATGAAGTTCTGTTGTACTGGGATAGTTCTTGCTATAGGTCTCTCTGATATAGTTATAATAAAAGTAATAATAATATTAATAATAATAGTAACAACAACAACAATAATAATAATAATAGTAATAATAATAATAATAATAATAATAAAATAATATAACAACAATAATAATAATAGTAATAATAATAATAATAATAATAAATAAACAACAATAATAATAGTAATAATAAAAAAATAAACAAATAAATAAAAAATAATAATAATATTTAAAAAGAAAAATACAAAAAGAAAAAGAAATTATAAAGAGTAATTAAAAAAGTGATAAGGAAAGAAGACACATATAATAATAATAATAATCATAGTAGTTATAATAAAAATAATCATAATAAATAATTAAATAAATCTGATAAATATATATTATTTCGACAATATTTGAAAATTTGCAAAAAAATATTAAAATGTGAGTTAATGATGATGTTGATAATGATGATAACACATGATTTGCTTACTCTGCAGCCTAAGAAAGACTTTAGCTTCAGTTGAACCCCCCTCATTGCTTGCCTTGCACATGTACATCCCTTCATCTTGTTTCTGTGCATTTCTATCAAACAATAATAAAACAAAATATGATAAAATATAATAAAATCAAATATACAATACAATAGTCTTTTAGTTTATTAACTGATTATTATTTTAATAATATATTTTTTTTAAATTTCCACCTTTTAGTTACATTAAATATTTTATAATTAAATAAATAGCAACAACAGATTAATTATATGCTTAATTACAAATCGTCAATATTTCTGCTATTCTACATGATATATTATCAAGTAAAATTATCCCACTCAAGATGGAAATATTTTACATGTCTTTAACAAATGTATTTTCATGTACCTGATGAATAAAGAGCCATTGGAGAGAATTCGAATCCGGGGATCCAGGGATCCATAACCAAACCTGCCAGGTGTGATCCATGTCATATTAAACTCAACAATGCTGTATGCATTACAGGTGAGAATAGCATCGTCACCAGGTAACACAGATACATTGACTGGCTTAGAGATGATTGGTGGAGGATCTGAATAACAACATCACAATAATAATAATAATAATAATAATAATAATAATAATAATAATAATAAATATAATAATAATAATAATAATAGATATAATAATAATAATAATAATAATAATAATAATAATAATAATAATAACAAAACAACAACATCAATATTAATAATAATAGGAATAATAGTAGATACAGTGATAATAGTAGTAGTAATAGTAATGGTAGTAGTAACAGTACTAGTATTTAGATGGTTTACAAAAATGAGTATTCCAGATAAAAAAGGCTATTTTTCAAATCAGCTTTATAAAGTTTTCATTAAATAACAATTCATTCATTTTTTATTTAATTTATTAAATTTATATTCATCATCATCATCATCATTATTTTACTGAAAAGGAAGCATTCATCTCTAAGTGTATAATATAATTTTACAATTATTCTTTTAATTAACTATAAAATATTTATAAGCTAAATATCTAAATCATTAATAACATTTTAATTAAATAGTTAAATAAAACTGTTCAGTAAATATAAGATATATGAAGTGTTAACAAGAACTTAATTACATATACTTATAAATTTGAATTGTATGTTCAGTTTTAGCAAACGTAACAAAATAAAAAAAACGTACCACTGATGTCAAGATATGTTTTAGTGACTGCATATCCAGCAATATTAGTAGCATTACAGTAGTAGTCACCCTCTGAGTTCACTCCAGCTCTTGGAATTTCTAGTGTAACATTAGCAGAATCACTACAAAAATAAATTAATAAAATTAAAAAAGAAAAAAACAAACAAAATAATTGATAGTTAAAGAAAAGGAAAGAGATTAAACGTGTATGCAAATAATTAAATAAATTAATGATAGTACTACTAGTTGTAATAATAATAATGATGATAAAGAATGTGATTTAAATTGAAAGAAATATTAAATATATATTACACTTAATTTTAAATTAAAAATAAGTAATAAATAACTTAATTAACTTAATCAGAAATTAAATGTTTTGAATAAATAAATAATTCTAATTATAAATGATAATTAATAAATATGTAAACAAATACACATAAAAATAGTTTGCAATAAATTTAATTATAAATAGATAAAATAAATAAATTGATCTAAATAATAAGAATTAAAAAACCCAAATAAATAACAAGTAACAAAAATTATAAGTATAAAAATTATAACACATATAAATAAATAAATAAATACTTACAAGTAGTTCACCTCATAGCCTTGCTGTTTTCCGTCTCTAAACCACTTCACTGAGTAGGGGACAAGACTGTTGACACTACAGGTTAACACAGCTGTTTGGTCAAAAAAGCCTCGTGTGAGATCCTTCATGTGTACAGTAGGAGCTGTGGGGATCCTAGGACTTATAGCTGTAGGAGTTGTACGTCTCAATACAAAACCTTCATCGTCAACACCATCAACCTGGGCAAATAATTCAGTAAAAAGAACAAGTTATTGTTATTACTATTATTATTATTTTTTTTTGTTAAATAATTTTAATTGGTGAATTATTGTTGTTGTTATTATTATTATTATTATTATTATTATTATTATTATTATTCATTGAAATAATCACATTAAATAATTTTAAACTCAGTTATAAAAACAAAAATCCCATTCTTCTGAAAATATAGTTAAAGAAATTATTTAATAAAAAGCATTGTAATGCCATTGAAGATAAAATATTTAAAATTATATTCTAAGTTTATAACTTTTACAGTCACTAAGTAACTAAATAAAATAAAGTAAATATTTAAATATATAAATTAAAACAAAACAAAACAAAACAAAATAAACAAATAAACAAAATAATAAACAAAATAAACAAAAAAAATAAAAAAATAAAAAATAAACAAAATATATAAATAAATAAATAAATAAAATTAAATAAAAAATAAATAAAATAAAATAAAACAAACCACAATGCAGTAATAAAGAAATAAATATAAACAGTCTACCTTGAGATAGAAGAAGCCATCAGGAGGTACAAAAGAAGTGACATTATAGAGTGCTGGGTTTTGAGGGTCTCTGTTAACTTTGAACTCTGCTAACTGTTTTCCTTTCAAGTCAACCAGCTCCAATTTAGAAAGATAAGCTGGAGGTTCCAGGTTTGTTGCATTAATTAGGAGATGAGTGGGTACACCTGAAATAATAATAATAATAATAATAATCAATAATAATAATTTATAATAATAATAATAATAATAATTATAACAAAATAATAATCTATCTCATATTTCTTCCTTCTAACAATAGATACATCTTGTTTCCACAACATTCTGGCAATGAAAAATATCTGTATATTTACCCTTCACTGGTCTTAAATCAGTTTTTGAAAAATCATTTTCCGACTTTTTAGCAAATCCTGCAGCAAAATCCACAGTACTAAGTCCCGTAACTCTAATTGTGTGAGGACCCAGACTGCCAATCTCTAGCTGCCAGAGTCCAGGAGTGGGGTCTTTAACATTGTAAATTAAAACATTGGTGATATTCAACAGTTCTCTTAATTTGTCTGTCTCATCCTCGAATTCATTGTCATCAGGAAATTCATTATCATCAGATATCTTTAACAGTTTGCTACCTGTATAATAACAATAACAATAATAATAATAATAACAACAACAACCACAACAACATCAATAATTATAAAAGGATGATGATGATTATAATGATGATAATTTAACAAAAACAGTATTAACAGATATAAGAATTGTATTAAAAGCAGCAGCAATAATAATAATAATAATAATAATAATAATAATCATAATCATCATCATCATCATCATCATCATCACCATCACCATCATCATAATCAAAATTAATACGAGAAAAATAAAAAACAAAGAAAATAAATTTCTTTGGTGTATCATGAAAAAAAAAAGAATTTAGCTTTAACCAAACTGAAACTGTGAATCAGATCTGCACACTAAGAAATATTTTTGGCTAGAAATTTTACATCTCTGAATTTTTTCCAAATTTATATCTGGCCACTGGGCTAACTTAATGTCACATTGATTGACTTGACAAACTTTTGTTAGTACCTCTGGAGTCCAGGAGACAAATATTAGAGAAATACGTACCAAACGGATTGTGTAGAACAATCCTGGGAGCTTCTCCACTGACTGACACTGTGATTTCCTGTAACTTACTATCAATGGGGATTGTGAATGTCTGAGTTTTAGCCTCATCCTCATCCACAGACATCAGATTTACCTTTCTAGCCTGAACCGTGACTCGGACAAAGTTCAAAACCTGAAATTTAGAGAGATGATGATGATAACAATAATAATAATAATAATAAAAACAACAACAACAACAACAACAACAACAACAACAATAATAATAATAAAAACAACAACAACAACAACAACAACAACAATAATAATAAAAACAATAATAATAAAAACAATAATAATAAAAACAATAATAATAATAATAATAAAGACAACAATAACAACATCATATAAGTGTTAATAATAATAGATAATAATAAATGATTAATTGACCTTATAATGTATACTTGAATGAATGAATAAATAAATAAATAAAAAGCAAATCAGTTTACAGAAAAAGCTTCAGAACAACATTATCTGCCACACAAAATGTGATAACAATAACAAGCAACATGAAGATTTACTCAACAAGAATTCATTCATTCATTCATTAATCATTCATTAATCATTCATCCATTCCCTCTTTGATTTTTAAATATGAAGAAAATTAAAAAAAAAAAAACCTACCTGGTTGACATCTGATTTTTTTAACAAGAAGACCTGGCCTGAACTTGTAGATGCTATTTCTTCATAGGCTTTGTAACCTCTGTGTGTGTTGTTACCACAGTCTCCAGTCAGCACAAACACAACCTGTTTGTAAATATTAAACACAGTTATTATCTTTCAGTGTTATAAAAACCCAGTATCTAGAAGTATCCCATATCTCGTATCTCACTCAAATAATGTTTCAGGTAATTTGGTAGTCATTTATAAAAATTCAATTTGTCATTGAATTAATTACTGAAATCGTAAGTTTACATTTGATAGAATTTTATATCATTTTGAGACATATTATCTTTCCTTGTTACAAAAACCAGCATCACCATTAGAAACATTCCATACATCACATAAAATGGTAGTTATTTATAGAAATTCACTGAATTAATTAGTGAAATCTGTAAATCTCCATTTGGCAGAATTTTATATCTAATGCAATCATTTAGTGACATATTATTTTTCCATGTTAAAAAAAAAAAAAAAATGTTTACTCCATACTTCATATTTCATTCAAACAACATTTCAGGTATTTTGGTAGTGATTTATTAAAATCCATGTTTTATTGACACTCTCAACTGAATTAATTAGTGAAATTTACATTTAGCAGAATTTTATATCTAATGTGGTCTTATAGTTGATCTTGCTTGTGGGATTAAACAGACCAGCTAAAAGGCAATTTTTGAAAGATTATAAATACCGTAACAGGATAATACTACAAACCTAATAGATACATACTGATGATACACTGGTAATCCAAACTTTCTGAGAAAACTTTACATACATAAATGACAAAGTTTGATATACAAATCAGTTTACTAAAACATTATATAGATTGTGATTCAGCTTTATATGCATGGCAGGCCAGTATGGAAATGCTTTATATTTGACAGGCCAGTATAATAAAGCTTTATATGTCTAAAAGGTCAGTTTGAAAAAAAATCATATACACAACAGGCCAAGGAGAAAACTTTGTAATATATAACAAAATGATAACATGATGAAGCTTAATATGCATAAAGACAGGCCAAAGTATGGTAAAACTGTTTATATGATATATAATGACATGCGAATATTATAATGAAAAGACAATTAAAAGTGTATTTATGTCAAGAAATAAAACAGAGAAAACTCTATTCACACATTGTAACCAGGGCTGCTGGGAAATGTTTGGTATAAATCAGCTGCAGAAAGCTTTATACATCATGACAAGACATACAGATAAACCTAACTCATTTAACACTGCTACCAGGTTTTTATCTCATCCACAGTTTTCTCCTTAGTCAAGTAACATTACAAACTAATTATATCATTTGAAGTATCAACTCTGTTAAATGAAGAAACAAATTAGCTGGAAAATGTGTATGAAAACAACAGAAGAGGTTTTATTTTACTTATCTAGCTTCCTTAATGAAAGTTCTGTTTATTTGTAGCCCAAACTGTGCCAGAAATAGCAGCTAAAGTGTCTGGTATTTAGAGAGATATTTAACACACAGCAAGAAGGGAAATAAACTTCTGGTACATGTAGACTAGTGATAATGTTTTGTTTGTTTTCTTAATGCTGCAAGATTGGAAACTGTTCCAAAACAATCTGTTTCAAGTTATATGTAAATCAACAACCACTAACCTCCCGCCCCATAAGTGCACACCAACACACACACACACACACACACACACACACACACACATTCACACTCACAGATACATACAAAACACACACATAGATACACGCACACATACAAATGCACACAAGTTACACTACACACACACACAACACATTCTTATCTCCACAGATACACACTATATACAAATATAGAAGTAATGGACGATTTAAACATAAGTCTATAATCAGATGATGACAATCTGTTATCATTACAGGATATTTTTTTAGCTTAAGCTTATAACAAATCATAGCCTATTAATCTACCAGCTGACTTCTTTGAATGGTTTATGTGGCATTCAGTGCCAATGAGGTACATGGCTAGTTGTGCATTTGCTTTGAGTAGTACCAATGGAATTCCCATTTTACTGATAGCTGCATAGAAAGATATGATAATCATGTTAGACATAGCACATGGTGGTTAGCTGCATACTGCTGATATGATCTGCATTGCTGAGAATATGATTTAGATGCTTAGTCAACATTAAATGATAGCAACAACTTTATGTCAGTACAACATCTGAATTAAATAAAAGTAATGTTCTCAAACATTTATCATTAAAGCCAAGATGAGAAAGCAACAAATTTTAAAATCATTAAGAAATATTCTCCCTGCATATATGAATGTGTCTGTATCCTTGTGTGTGTGTGTGAGTGTTTGTGTCTGTGTGTGTGTGAGTGTGTGTGTGTGTGTGTTTGTGTAAAGTGAGCATATGAAGGTATGTATGCATATATATATATGTGTGTGTGTGTCTGTAAGTAGGAATGTAAGTATATTTGCATAAACTGAAAGAAATATGGCTATATTTGTTGGTATCTTTAACAGTAATTAGGTATCATTAGCTGTATCAGGAAATGCCTATTGTGAGCACTAATTAGCAATGATCCAATGATCAGTTTATGTTATCACTGAGCTACTTTAATACAGAGAATGTTCTGGCTACTGTACAGAACATTTACCTTGAAGTAAACTATTACAGAAACACGTGCCTCGTTAAACGTTAATTACAGTAAATTACCAAGTACAAGATGTAACATATGTTGCTGTCAGTCATTTACTAATTTGTTTTTCTAGATCAACCTGATGTTACAAATAGCAAAATGTATCCACATAAAAGAAGAAAAAAAAAGAAAAAAGAAGAGACAAGAAATGTAAGTATATGCTGCAATTATGATATATTATTTGTAGTTTACATACAAATATACAAAGACAGAGAGGAAAACCAATGAAATAAAAAAGTGCATATTACAACAAAAAGAGTAAATGTTATATAATAACAACAATAAAAATTTTAAATAAATAAATAAATAAATATATATATATATATATTAAAAGAAAAAGAAAAACACCAAAAAACAAATATGGTTAATATATAAAAGATTTAATTTAAAATAAATCAAAATTTAAAAAAAAAAAAAAATAAAACATAATCAATGCGACAAACTGTTTTTAAAAATCTACAACAAAAAACAGGAATTAATTTGTTCTGTTATCAGTGGAAGAACAAAATAAGTTAGAAAACATTATTCACATATCCTCCTCCCATACAACACACATCACATGTTCCCCTCTATAACTCCCATCAAATGTCTCTCTACAATATATAGCCCCCCCATCAAACTTAAAGTGATTTACAGTGGAGTTAAGAAATAAAGAGGTGAACACATGTATTCTGTACAATGTGTACACAGCTCTGCAAATGTTTTAAATCTGTTTTTCAGTGATTGCAAATGGAGACAAGGGAACAAGAAAATAATGATGTTTTCCACATTAACAAAACATACATCTTCTTAATCTGGTCTGGAAATCAGCATTCTCATGCAGAGTTTATTTAGAACCTGTGTGCTTCATGGGAATGGGAATAAATGAGGCTTGTGAAGTTAGCATTGCTTTTTTACTTTTCTGGCTGCTAAAGCTGTGGGTTATTTATTTTTGTATGTTTGATTTGTTTTCCCTTTTCTTAATGTTTATTGTTTGTTTATTTGTTTGTTTGTTTGTTTCTTTATTTATTTTAGATGGAAAATAGATTCTAACTTAATAGATAGTATGGTTAATACTCATAGATGAATCTAATAGTCTACTTCCTGTTCCACCCAGTACTTCAAAACCAAATATATCAAAGACCATGTTTACTTTGTATGTAGTTTCTGTAATGAAAATAAACATAACTGATGTCTTGCTGTTAGTCAACAGGAGAAGCCCATATGAGTTTTCTCTTTAATACTGTTCTTGAAAATGACATGCATGCATGCATGCATGCACGCATCCACCCACACACACACACGTGCACATCTAAACTTACTGATTAGCACAGAGGTTGGTTTATATTAATAAGGACAGTAATTACCTGACTCTGTTTCTGTTGAAGTAAAGTGAATGTACAGGTTTATTAATAATTACCTGACTCTGTTTCTGTTGAATTAAAATCAATGTACAGGTTTATTAATAATTACCTGACTCTGTTTCTGTTGAATTAAAATCAATGTACAGGTTTATTACTAATTACCTGACTCTGTTTCTGTTGAAGTAAAGTGAATGTACAGGTTTATTACTAATTACCTGACTCGGTTTCTGTTGAATTAAAGTGAATGTACAGGTTTATTACTAATTACCTGACTCGGTTTCTGTTGAATTAAAGTGAATGTACAGGTTTATTACTAATTACCTGACTCTGTTTCTGTTGAAGTAAAGTGAATGTACAGGTTTATTACTAATTACCTGACTCGGTTTCTGTTGAATTAAAGTGAATGTACAGGTTTATTACTAATTACCTGACTCGGTTTCTGTTGAATTAAAGTGAATGTACAGGTTTATTACTAATTACCTGACTCTGTTTCTGTTGAAGTAAAGTGAATGTACAGGTTTATTAATAATTACCTGACTCGGTTTCTGTTGAATTAAAATCAATGTACAGGTTTATTACTAATTACCTGACTCGGTTTCTGTTGAATTAAAGTGAATGTACAGGTTTATTACTAATTACCTGACTCTGTTTCTGTTGAATTAAAATCAATGTACAGGTTTATTAATAATTACCTGACTCTGTTTCTGTTGAATTAAAATCAATGTACAGGTTTATTAATAATTACCTGACTCTGTTTCTGTTGAATTAAAATCAATGTACAGGTTTATTAATAATTACCTGACTCTGTTTCTGTTGAATTGAAATCAATGTACAGGTTTATTAATAATTACCTGACTCTGTTTCTGCTGAATTAAAGGGAATGTATAGGTTTATTACTAATTACCTGACTCTGTTTCTGCTGAATTAAAGGGAATGTACAGGTTTATTACTAATTACCTGACTCTGTTTCTGTTGAATTAAAATCAATGTACAGGTTTATTACTAATTACCTGACTCTGTTTCTGCTGAATTAAAGGGAATGTACAGGTTTATTACTAATTACCTGACTCTGTTTCTGTTGAATTAAAGGGAATGTACAGGTTTATTACTAATTACCTGACTCTGTTTCTGTTGAATTAAAGGGAATGTACAGGTTTATTACTAATTACCTGACTCTGTTTCTGTTGAATTAAAGTGAGCACATCTTCAGTGAGGTAGTAATCTTTGGACCTGGCATCAGTGAACACGTAGATGAACGAGTTGGGTAGGGACACGTCCAGGGCCAGTTGTATAGCTCCAACACTCATTTCTGGGCAGTCACCTCCACCCTGCACATAAAGGGACCGTAACTCTCGCTGGAACTCTTCAGGGTCAGAAGTTACAAGATATGGTCCAATATCTATATGTCAAAAATAACAATAACAGAATTTATCTGCTCTTTTATTTTATTTTATTATTTTTTATCTCCCCTCCTTATTAAGTAGATAAAATTTAAACATCATTATAATAATACAAAAGAAAATAAGACATAAAATATGTTTCACACACACACACACACACACACAAACTATTAATATGTAAATAAAATATATAATAATTAATACAGAAATTATTATTTAATCATTTCTAACCTAACAAAATCTAATATAAAATCTGATATAAAAAAAAAAAATTGGTTAAAAAATGTACGATGGCTAAACATTGGCAAAACTGTGTGCTGATATCAACTTAACTTTCACATTTTTGTTTCTCAGTTTTGATTTATGGATTTTGTTACATCTAGAATGTGTGACTAATTTGATGTCTTAACAACTGGAACAATGAGGTAGATGTATTGGTCACAGTGTATTATAAAAATAGATTTTACATCAGTTAAAATCATGAACTAAACAAAATAAATTGAAATAAAATAAAAATTAACTATAATTAACTTAATCAAATCAAAGAAATAAAGGTTTCTGAACTGAAGTGAAATGTAATTAACAGAATTCAAATAAACCATAATGAATTTTAATTAACATAAAATTAAACTAAAATCAACTGAACTAAAACTGATCAGAATTAAACTGAAATGAACAGATTTAGGAAAAACTGAAAAAAAATGAAAACAAATGAACTAGACTGAACTGAATTCAAATAGTATCAAAATAACAAGAAAAACAAAATTAAATAATAATAATAATAATAATAATAATAATAATAATAATAATAATAATAGCATCAAATTGCTCTTAGTAATAGTAGCAATAGTAATAACAATTTTTAAAATTTCAAAATTAAAGTAATCTGCCTAATTATCTTTCACGAATGAGTGAAAAACAGCACTACTAGTTTTCACAAAACACATCTGAAGCCTAAAACTTGTGTAGAGCAGCAAAACCTCGGAAAGTGTGTCTTGCTTGATGTGTCGGAATATTTTACATTCTGCCTAATGGGTTTTGAAGAATTTTAGAAATTTAGGCTTGGCCAGAAAAACATGCTTCCACTTCAGAGAACATGTATTTCAGTCTAACACAGAATTCAAAGAATTTTAGAGCAGAAGAAAGAAAAAAGAAGTCTGTGAACCCATTTTATTAAAATTCAGGTCAAAATTTCTAAAAATAGAAAACTTAAATATTATCGGATTATACATGTATGTCTTATTAAATGATGTTTAAGAAACATCTTCTAAATATTTTATTTTAATGAAAAATAAAAGTTGTAAGAAGATTATAGATGAATGAAAGGATGATGGATATATAAGTGAATATATTGATAGAAAGAAACCATTAAATTAATGAGCATTACCAACTGTATAGATGATGTTTTTGAAACAGTAGCATGAACTGATTGATCACACACACACAAACACACACAACCTGCAGATATGTACATACAAATAAACATATTTACATACATATCATAAAAAGATAAAGAAAAGTTATTACCTGGGTCATGGAATGGCACTAAAACATAGTTGTACAAAGGTTTTTCTCTTCGAGATAATGCAGTGGCCAAAATCTTTGCAGCACCTTCAATAACCTGTACCAAATCATCATACATCGATCCTGTAATATCAAACACAAAGGCCAGTGATGCTGCACCTATAGGTGCATCAACATCCTGTGTATGTGATGACACCACCAAACTTGGAATGAAAAGAAACCCCACAATGAGTGGTAGCACATAACACTTCTGAAAGCACATAATTCTATGATGTAACAGTTTAGTGAAAAATTAACATCGTCTTGAAAGTGAAATCCATAAAAAAAAAAAAATAAAACAATTCAGAATTCCATTTGTAACAAATAATATATTAAATCCTTAGCTTCATCTTCACAAAGAAAGAACTTTTAGAATTTTGTCCTCCTCAAAGAACTTTTAGAATTTTGTCCTCCTCAAAGAACTTTTACGAATTGTTCCTCTTTTACAGAACTTAAAATATTCTTTTTCTTTTCCACAAGTTAAAAAAATTAAATAAAAAGGAGAAAAGTTCTCTGTTACAAAAGCACAATTCAGTGAAATGTATCCCTAAATGTAAATTACAACAGAGAGAAACAATTGTAAGAAATCCCAGACAAGTTTGATAGTTTCTTTTCCCCTTTCTTCTTCTTTACTTTTCTAGAGTGTCCTGCACTCTCAAAAGTGAAGAAAGAATGTAGTACTGCAATTGGAACCAGTCTTAAAATACATGCAGTTATATTTATCTGACAGTCATCATCTCTGGAGGAACACTACACTACTAGTCTACCGAGTGAAGAGACACTCAGCAGTGGAAATCAAAACAGTAGGGCTGCAAAAGAAAGGGGAGGCAGATAGCAGGGAAAGAAAATGTGGGAGGGGGGATGCAATTAAGAGGTCCCCCCCCAAAATTATGAAAACAAAAAGGTGTGGAGACAGAGTATGGGTCATGGAGTAAAAGATGAAGTAGCAGGGCATAAAAGAGGGGAGGCAGGTGGTAGGGTGGGAAAACAGGGGGAGACAGAAGGATCAGAAAACAGTGAAGGCAGATGACAGGGCCAGGATACAGAGGGGAAATGGAAGTTTTCAAGGCCAGAAACAAGAAGGCAGCATTGGCAATGGTTACAAAACATAGATGAGCTCTTTAACCAAGTAATAAAACAGGATTATATTTTTAAGTAGAGTTAGAAACATGGGAGGTTCTTTAAACTATCAGAACCAGAAAATAAAGTTGGGGGTGATGTAGGAAACATCAGGTCTACTGCTGCTATAGGGTCAGAACACTGAGGGAGCAAGTTAAGATATCAACACTGTTAAGTATGTGTTGATAGTGATGTAGCTACCAATGCTCTTCAGTTTCTTGTAAAAACATGTTGATAGCTGATACACTTTGTTATCTCTATCGCTTATAGCTGATAACATCTTGCATTTTAAATATTAATGACTGCTTGGCCTATTTACAAAATATTCCTGGCATTATTACTGGACTGGATTGTCAGTGATATGAAGACACTAATAAATGAGAAATTGCAAGGAGCTTATGGAATTAAACTGAATAGTTTGTAACTAGAATGCATAACACTTTATTAATAAATATCAAATATACTGGTCTTAATAACAAGTCAATTTTTAACATTAGTAAATTCATAAGGCAAGAGAGGGAACAAGAGAGAAAGAAAGTGAAATGAAAGATATAATAGCAAGAAAACTAAAATACAGAGACAGAAAAAAATATATAGATATAGAAAAAGAGGTATGATTAAGAACGGCAAATGTTTTTAAAGATTACATGATGTAACTCCACTATATATTCCTTTTTATTATCATTAAAGGTTTGTTAGAAATAATTATACAAAATTAATAACTGTTTACTTTAACTATTGCACAGCTTCTGAATATTTCTATATAGATTATCATTTAGGATGATGCAGGATATCTATATTCAACAAACATTAAAATATGGCTAAAATTAAAATCTAGCATGCTAATTTGATACTGTTTACACATAACTATCAAATACTTGTTTATTAAAAAAATACATCAGACTGCTGAAATGTTTTTTCTGAGTTATCAGATGAGCAGAACTAAAAGAAATAGACACCCCCTCCCATGGACAAAACTGGTCATGGACCTGTTTCCTACACTTCTCCTAACAGTTAAGTGGCTCGTTCCAAGGCTTTCAGAGGGAGATAAGGTTATTTATTTCTTCTGTAAACAGCTGAGAGAGATGGTGAAGTTAACGACATATAGGAAGTCATTACCCCCTTGTACAACAAGCAGAATGGACTAGACATTAAAAATAAAAGAAAAAGTTTGGTATGTTTGTACCTATCAGACTGGATAACCAAAACACTAGTGGTTCTACAGCTGTTTTCATGTTAATGCTTAGCTATAAAATACACCACTTATTTCATTAGGCAAGACATTTTTATTTACATAACATTCTTAACATGTGTCAGCTGTAGATGAAAAAGAAAATGTAGAGTTTCTGTTACAATTGTTATCTGATCTCAGTGGTTTGCTTCTATTTGCAGCTTGCAGATGAAAATAAACTGTTGTACACACAAATGTTTTATGAAAATAATCTAAGAAATATTAGCCATATATTTAACAGCAACTTAACAATTATTAATATTATTAGTACACTTTTATTACAACTGTTAGTATATGAAAGTTTTACTGTATGGATACTGTTATTACAGCTATTATCATTATTACCATTACTAATATTTTACTATGACAAGAACTACACCCACTACTTTAACTATATTTCTGTATTACTACAATCATTTTAACAACCATTAAAATAACTATTATGACCAAACTAATAGAACTAAAAATATTTATATCAATACACGTATTTATGAATATGTCAGTGTATACTTACTTGAGCTATTTTTGAATATGTGTCTCTGGTATGGAATATTAAGTATGTATGTATATAAAATACAAATATTTACAAATGGGTTTATAAATTAGAATATTGTTTTCTTATTTAGTCTTTTTTTTTTTCATTTATTATTTAGAGATAACAAGATATGTGTTACTTGCTATCAAGTTTAAAACTGTTTTTGTATCATCACATTAGTTTGAAACTTCAGCAGACAAAAAAAATCTGCTGGTGCTATTTTATGGTTACTCTTACTATTCATACCAAGCATCAGATTAAATTAACTTATTTCATAAGAAAAGAGTCTTAGTCCATACAAAGTTTGGAATGATTATTTCATTTCATTATTAAATCACAAACAACAAAACTGTATGAAAAGGAAAATATGAGATTTATTAGTAATATTCAGGATGTGAAATTCACACCTACAACCAATGAAGTATATACTATGTATTTATTGTTGGAAGTCAGTGTAAAAATAAAGTGATAGATGATAATTTCTGATCCAAACTAAATCTATCAAAGTTTGCCTAAGAAGATACAACTGAAGAGCCAAAATATATTTTGTATACTTGTTTTTTCTGGACACCAATGTTTAATAATAATAATAAATAAGTAATCCATGCTAAATATGTGAAGACTGAGATAAAGCTGTTGTCACATTATCATTAACAAAACAATCACTTAAAGAAAAAAAAGAAGAAAATGGATTTATTTTGTACGATTATAAATAAATAAAAATAAAAACAACCTTTAAAAATTAAAAAATTAAAATTGAAAACTGGACACAAATGATACTTTTAATAAGAAAACAAAAAAGATTAAATAATTAAATAAATAAAAAATAAACTTCAATACAAATATTTATCTGTCTGAACAATAAAATTAATTACAACCGAATGAAATACACTCTGACATCCAGTGGACATATTAAAATACAAGATTTATTATTTATTTTCTTTTTATAATAAAACTGAACTGAAAAAGGAAACATAACACTGAACAACAAGAATAACAACAAAAAATGAAAGAAATGAAAATAATAATAGAACAAAACAAAACAAAACAAATAAAGAAATAAAGAAAGAAAGAAAGAAAAGAATGAAAAAAAGGGGAAAAAAAAGAAAATAAAGAAAAAATAAAAGGACGAAAGAAAAAGGAAAAGAAATTATCTTCCAATTCTGGGGTATTTATGTGAACACCAATGCCCAAATACTGACACAATCACATTTTGGTAGCATTATGCCAAGATATACTTAATCAAAAACACCTCTCCATATGTGTTTAAGATAATAATAACAAAACATGTATTTCTTTCATTTGTAACAGAAAAATACAACAACAGAAAATACTTGTTTTAAACATAACAAACACAAAATCAGTTAACATTCTTGTCACCTGATTTTCAATGTTTCTAAAGCTTCTACAAGATCTATTTCAGCAGACTTGGCTTTTGACTGAACAAAACGGTTAATGCTTTTCACTGCCTCTTTAATATCAGTCAAGTAATCTGTTTTACTGTTTGCTGGACTTCTTTTGATGGCAAACACAGTTTCATTAACTTCGCTCTGTATAGCAACAACAAACACTGCACTGAAAACTGAGTGAATTCTGTCCATTACAGTCTGCTTCAAACACTCATCTCGACACACGAGATTCAAGATAAACACACCTGAAAGCAAGAAAATAATAATAATAATAAAAAGAATATGCCTGAGGTTGAGAACTTCTGACCTTAAGAATAACATAAAAATGCAAAAAAGAAAGCTAAATTAAAAACAGCAATAACTGAATTAAAGAGAAGCAATGTGTGGTATATATATATTTGGTGTGTGTGTGGGGGTTACTGTCTTAAGAAATGAACCCTGTGAAGATCAAATGTCAAATTGCTATGTGTCCCTATTGAGCTAATATTACACTAGACATAAAGTAATTAGACATAGGTAAATGACATGTTGTGATCAAGACGTGAGGCTGAATGACAATGAAATAGTCTAAGAGGCACAGTGTAATGTGTGATGTGATATACAACTCACCCCCTTCATCTACCAGTGATGCTGTTGTTTGTAAGAAATCCATCTCCAGAAAGCTCATGGGAGGACAACTCAGTCCTAAAGTCCTGTCCTTGCTGTCAATATCAAACATCACAGTGGTGTATTTCTTGCCTGCAGAAAACACATAAATTGTTATACTTATGTAACTAATGATCACTGGTTCATTTATTCTGGTGAAAACACAAATAGTAATAAAAACTGAATATGAAAATTTAAACTATTGGAGGAAATTTGTTGGGATTTAGTTTTACAATATTTATTTGTTAATGTTTTGTTGTGTGTTTTACACTTATATAGAATTATGTGAATGTTATAAAAATAAATATATTTTTCCATAGTCCAGTGTAAATAAATATATTCAAAAGTAAAAACAATAAGTACAATGTTACTAAATTAAAAAAAAAGAAAAAAAGATTTATAAAAGAACTAGATATATATATTTATTTACTGATTAAGTGACTTAATAAAAGGCTGATAACAAATGTAAGAACAAGGTACAGTAAGAAAATAAAGATTCATATTTACATCAGTACACATTCACTTACATACATACTTCCTAACAAATATATATTAATATACATAAATACCCAATCCATTTACTCTTACAAAAACTCACACACTCAAAATTAGTCAAAAACCAAGAAGAAGAAAGGAAGAGCCATGACAGTTTGGAATCTAGGACTGACAGTCTAAAATACCTTCAACAGCTGCTTTCTGAATGAAGTCAAGACCATCTGCTACGTGAACTTTTAATTTGTCATCCTGAGTAAAACCAAACCATCGTGTTGCAATGTCCACAATGATAGGATCAATTTCTACCACATCTATAGAAATCTACAAAATAAACAATGGAAACATAATAAATATTATAACAAGTGTCACATATTCTTCTGAAAAATCCATAGATGAGTGTTTTTTCACAAAATTGCCTGAAAATTATTATGAGCCCATGATAACTGCATGAGATAGGTCAAAACTTATGCAACAACAGCACACTATTATTATTATTTATTATTTTTTTTTTTTTTGTAGCATCAACAGCCAGAAAATTGTAAAGATTTGATGCTGACTGGGTTTCAGTTATCATAAACAGACTTGCAACTTTCTGAAAAATATGGAATATATTCATACTATTTGTTTTTAACAATAATATATATATATATTTAAAAAAATGTGTTTTGCTATTGTATAGTAAATTATTTTATCAGTGGTTCTTACATTTGGGAAATATTCATGAATATAGACAGGAAGACCACCTCCTCCAAGACCAACAAGCAAACTTGACAGCTGTTTGTCTAGAAACAAGAAAATCATTTGTAAAAAAATATAATAAAATAATGGATCAGTAAAAATGATTTTAAACAAGATTTGTCATGACTGTTTGGTTACTTTTGTACACATATTAATTTTATTAAATAAAATCTCTTTAACATGATTAGTCTTAACAGTTTTATTTTTACATACATTAGTTCATGTGTGAGTGTGTGTTTGTGTGTGTATTGTATACGTACCTAGAAAATGTATTTCATCCACTCACATGATTCTGGATTAATACTTTGTCTATGAATAACTGCATTTTAAGATTAAAATCTTACACAAAAATAAAAACAAAATTAATCTTTACCTCCATCAGGCTTATAATCTTCTACAAATGCAAGACCTGCTACCATGGAAATGTGATGGTCACAAGAAAGATAACTCTTGTCTACAGAGAGGGGAGAAGAATTTTTCTTTTGGTCTATAAAAAATAAAACATATATATAATATGATGTAAGCATATACTCTTCTGAAAAAACACATTAAAACATATAAATATATATATATATATATATATATATATACATCTATAAATTTTTTTACAATATTTAAACATTATGAAATACTGTAATGTAAAGACTGATTTTCAGGCACAAATAAAATATATTTATGATATTTGATATTTATATCAGAATGGGTAAAATCACAAACCTTTCAACAGCCTGGCCTCAGACTGGATGATGTTGTCTGTGGCGAGGAAAATCAGGCGTCTCAACATGACGCTGTTGTCAGCCTCAACATCTTCTACAACATATCTGCCACTCAGTTCACTGTCACCTTCTTGTCTTACAATTCTTTTCCCAAAAGTTTCACCAAAAGACAGGAAAGGCACCTAAAATGAAATTACACACAATTTATGTTTATTATTACTTACTACATTTCATAAATTAGATAATAAAAATAGTATTTAAACCATTTAAAAAAATAAAATAAATACAAAACAACTTAACAAAAAAAAAAGACAAATTTATATGTATTTAATGATAAGCAAAATTTAAGACAGTGCAGGGATTTTTCATAATAACAGATATATTATTAACTGTTGGGGAGATAAAATGTTGATGGATTAATTTTTGCACATATTGATATGTTTTAATTGCACATGCACAGACTAATACCAGATTATACAGGAGAAAATGCAAATCAAATTTTAACATTTACAAAGAATTTGAAATTTACTTTGTAAACAAAATTTTTAAAAAATGTATATAAATTGCCAATGCCAAGTAGAAAGAGGTCCTGATCTATATAATACTGTTACATGTATGCCAAATATAGCGAAGTCCCAGATCTAAGGGAAGCAATGTATAATCTGTCATTGATGACAGAGAACAGTTTAGTAGAAAACAGAACATTAAACAAATAAAAAATATCTGTATACCTGAACACCTTCTTTGAATGATGGTGGAACAAGTTCCATGACCTTCTCAGACAGTTCAGCCTTAATGGAGTCAAGATCTTTATAAACGTGGTTTCTGTTCAGAGTGACGATGATGAGACGCTGAAACCCAGCACTCTCTGACAGCTCCAGACGACCGGTTTCTGTGCTGAATATCCAGTCTGACTCTCTGAAACACAAACCAGTATTTACAGTCAACGTAAGTATATAAACCAGTGCAGAGAAGAAGAAAACAAAATTGTTCACAACTCCAAAATTTAGTGGGATTTTATAAAAGTTAAAACCCAAAATTTTGTGCTATATGTTAAAAAAACACATTAACTTTTAATATGTAAGATGTCTAATTCAGTTCAACATTTTGGGGCATGTCTATGTATATGTTTACTTTCACACATTTATAATTGCACACAAAAACTTCAAATCACATACATATCAACATATCTAGCCTGGGATCATCAACGTTAGAATTCAAAATGATGATTACCCACCTTCCTTCAGGAGCAATAAATATTGCAAACTTGTTGGCACATTTGTTTTCACTGTCGACAATGTACAGAGTGTACCTAGGTGAACTGGACACATCACTGTACAGACAGAGAACTGGCTGTTCTCCACACACCTTACTGACAAAATAAAAAGTTTAATTTAAAATATTTTATTTTAAAAGATATTATTTATCATTACTGAAAATAGAATGATTTGGAGGTTATGACATTAAGAGCAAAATAAAGAAACACACACACACACACACACACACACACAGAGAGAGAGAGCGAGAGAGAGAATAATGAAAGAATTAGTTAAAACCAATTCTTCTTATTACAATCATAAAATGAAGACAAATTTGAAAGGATTAATTTATAACTGTACAAAACAAAATAAAGAAAATACCGTTGAGATAACTGCTGTCTGATTATTGCGTAGTACTGCATCTCTTTTATTACTGATATCAGTTTTTCAGAACTATCCACTCGATCCACTTTATTTTCAGAACCTGAAATCTCCAATATCTGGAATTAAAAAAAATATTAAAATGATATTCTCCACCTTCATATTTTAGCCTGTATGGTTATATTAGAATACTGTAAAACAATATATACTGATATCAACATTTCAGTTTTCACTTTTATTACTATAAAGATGGTAAATTTTAACATAATGCAGATATTATAAACATTTTAAAATTTTATTTTATGGAAATGCTGGGTATGTATTACTTACCTGTTTCATATTTGGCATTTTCTTAAATTTTGTTGCCATAAATGCAAAGACTGGAAGTTGAAATTCTTTTTCATGTCCTGTGTGTTTTTCAGTTGGCAATTTGTGAATCCTAATTGGCCAGCCACTGAGGGGAAAAAAACATCACAGATTCTTTGTTATAAAATTAATTACTATTAGCAGATGTGTTCCTTATCTTAGAGGTATATAAACCAAAAAGTTATTAAATTACAATTGTGATATTGTTTATATTAATGTCTGTACGCAAATAGGAATGTTTATGTGTACATGTTATTCAGTTATGTATGTGTGCATATTTTCTGTTGTATAATTACATTCTTTATAGACATCAAAGTATGTCATATGATATTAATCTAAAGAGAAACTAATTTCACTTTATTTACTACTAAAAATAAAAAAGATGAAACAGACTCACAGATCAACAAAATAAGACACAATTTTTTTCAGGATGTGATCCTGCATCAGGGAAATGCAGACATAACGTCCACATGGTCGCAGCACTCGATTTACTTCTGAAAACATTTTGTCAATACTGGCAGTGACATCATCACTGCTGTCAACCATCAGCGCATCCAGGGTGCCTTTGTCAAGAACCACAGAAAATTCCTCATCAGTAAAGGACATCTATAAGAAAAATAATTTTCCTTCCTATATAAAACTGTAATATTTTAACATTTATTTTTTTAATTCAATAATAAAAAGGGAATTTGGAATAAAATATTAATGAAATAATAAAAATAAAAGAAATAAAAATGAAGAAAATGAGAGAAAAAAAAGATGTTTATTAAGAACAACTTTCTTTTTAGAATATGAAATTTTTCCTATACTATTAAAAATATCATATGCAGGAATATTTCATTTGAAAAATAGATTATCAGCAGCAAAATATGTAATTAAACTAAATAATCACTATTCATGTTTTCTAGTGCACATAATTCAAAGATTTAATTTAAAGAGGACAACAATTTGGATATAAAATTTTATTTTTTTCTTGAAATATAACAAATCTACAATAGTTATTTTAATTTTTTAAATATTTTGTAATAGGACATATTTTAAATGTATACATAAAAATAAATATGTTGAATGTGAAATATATGTACAGTTAACTAACTGTTTCAGCCACAAAGCATTAAACTGGTGCACAAATATCAAATACAAGTCTACATAAATACCTGCATGACATCCATTTTCTTGAAAGACATCAATGGTCGTTTGGTTTGGTTTCTTTCTTTCATCTGTCGAATGACAATGCTGCTGATGTCAATGTTGACCATGTTTGTGTAGCCAACATCATACATATTTTCACTGAGTTGTGAATTACCACAGCCCACAACAAGAATCTTATCCTGAGGTTTTATACATTTGTGTAGAACTCCACAAAGCTGGGGATAGTCACCATACCTTGAAAATAAAACATTAAATACGTGAATTTGACATTATATTATTTAATATATATAAAAAAAATATTAAGGACCCAAGACAAAAATATGTATTTAATGGAACAAAATATAATGTATAACTCGATAATCAAAATATCTGAATTTGACACAGCATTTAATGTGACCAAAAATATTTAATTCACCACAGAAAAACACAAATGAATGAGTATTTAAATTTTCAGTGACTATTCAGTATTATGTTATTTACCAAAGACAAAATATTAATTATTTTATATTTTGTATTGTAAAGGCAGTCATCAGAAATGAATGCTGTCAATGTTTCATCATTATGCTTATCACTTATATGTAATGGATTTTTTTTATATGCAAATATTCAAAACCAGTAACATTTTAAAATGCTTGTGGTGACCTTTCTACAATAATTTTATAGTAAATTTTAAATTTAAAAAACAAAAGAAAAGAAAAAAATTCAAAAAATATTCTAAAATCTGAAACAAACAGATTGCTTATACAAGCAGAATGCAACTAGTTTTACCATTCAAATGCTTTTGCTCCTCTTTTCTTAAAAAATTTGTCCCAGTATTCTGGAGAAAGGAACTCTGTGTGATTCTGAGGTAGCAGATTCATGATGAATGAAGACTGCTATGTTGTTTATGTTAGCATTCTGATTATCTGGCACAGACTATAAAAATAAAATGATATATATGCTACAGTTAGCTATAAGATATGAAACTACTCTACTAAGTATTGGAATGGTTCACATTTTAAACTATAAATGATATATATTAAGAAAAAAATATACTCTCATACATGTGAAAATATCATTAATACGTAAAAAGAAATGGCATTAATTGCCCAATTGTAATTTTAAGGTTTATTAAAAATAGTTTGTAATAATATATTACAGTTTATCTCATTATCTGCAGACAGATGTTATTTATTTATTCTTTAGTAACTATTTTCTTTTAACTAATTACTGATCTAACTATGATTATTGTCATATTAATATTATGAATACTGTCACCGTGTCCACTGTCAGTGTCACAAGTCCCAAGGAATCTTAATTATGTTACAAAAGTGTAAAATAAATGTCAGATCTGTAGGAGTGAAAACGTTAGATAATCACAAATTAACCAAAAACAAATGATTTCATAGCCAACAGCTTATTTACAAAAATACTTCAAACAGTTGAAAAAGTCAAATTTGTCAGTGGTGCACTAATTTGTGACTAAAGTGGCTACTTCGAAACTGGTAGTTTCATATATTTCTTAATAATAAGATTAGAAGATTCAGTAAACATTATGTAAAATAATTGCTGATATTTCAAGTAGTCCTTTATTATTTATTTGGTACAAGTTTATCTGATTTTTTTTATTTGCAAAATATATTAAACATCGAAGACAACACCATTCTCGACTCACAATTAATAGACTGCTACAGCAAGAGGTGTACCATAAACAACTTCTACATCGTGTAATCGCGGTTGCATGACCAGTCTATTTATGTACTTCGTTCTTTTCCTCCTTTCTTGTAGGACCATATCAAAATAATAAATTTGAGGACCGGTTATTATCTTTCTGGCACTTATCCTTCATTAAAAATATGTAATTATTTTGGGTAGGGATTCTTTAAAAAATGCGGCGTGTTTTTTGTTTTTGTTTCTTTTGTACAGAATAGGACAAATACATTATACGTTACATTCCTTTATTTGAATTGTCGCTTGCAATTTTGAAATATTATTCTATAGGCAGTGTTTGGAATAGTTAAATATATATCGAGCGAACAAACAATAATTAATCATGAGAAACAAAGCATCTCTAAACACAAAGCTAAAATCAACTTTCATGAAGGATATCTTGCTTTATATTATTTTATTTCTGTACATGGTACAACGGTCCTCTTCCTGCATGGGTAAAATACCAAAAATGTGGTTATATTTAGTATGACAATGGCTTTAAAATAAAAAAAAAAAAAAAAATACAAATCAATTAGAGATTACTGTAGATGTGCAAAGGTGTAAATCTTTGTAATTTGAAGTAGCAGCAGTTTTTTTCCCCTTGTTTTTTTGTTTTGTTTTTTTTAGCCATGCATTAAATGACATCAGTTTGGAGACCAAGTCTAATTTGTTGTCCAGACGATTAATGCTTACTGAGACTTTGGCCATGTTTCTCTATCAGACAGTGGGACCCCTTGTACCAAAGATACATGACACGACTGAAGAATTCCATGGATATCATGTCTTCCACAAAGGCTGCAGAGTTTCAGGATGCTGTAGTGACTCTTTGGCGGATGTGATTGAACTTTACTGGAAAATCTTGGAGAAAAAAACAAAAAAACAAAAAACAAAACAACAACAAATAAATAAATAAATAAATAAATAAATAATAATAAATAAAAATAATGAATATAGAATGAATGATAGAAAACAGACAACGTTTTTACTGAAAGAAATTAGTTAGTATAGTTCGTATTTTATTTCATTATTATTATTAATATTATTATTTTTATTTATTTATATATTTATTTATTTTTTAATTGTACAGCTGCTAAAGGCATTTTCCTATTAAAGTAAAAGACATTAAATATTATTTATATTATTATTATTATTATTATTATTATATGCACAGTGGGGGATCATTTACTAAACTCGACATGCTAACATTATGTAAAGGTATTGCTTAACTTTTGAACGTTTTATCCGTGTATATTGTTATTACAAAAGACTAATATGTAAGGATTTATAAAATAAACGAACAAATGTTTAATTCTATAGCAGTCATTTTATATCAATCTTTATCACACGTTAAAAGATAATAAATAAATTTACAGTAGTAGTTATCTCTGTCATTCACTCCGATCATGTATTCCTTTCTTCCTGTGGTTAAGAATGTGCGTACGTTGGCCTTTTAGCGAGACGCGGAACACAATCCAGTAATCAGTTAGTAGGACAATTTAAGTGTTGTATTTTAAGAGTAAATAACAGACTTGATAAGAGAAAATATTTTAATTCATATCGTGCAGAACGTGGCAACGACAGCTATAATTTTCTAACCATCGTGATTCTTTCATTCAGTTATAATCACTTTCATCACTATCGTCATCATTATCATTATAGTCATTATCATCATTTTCATTTTCATTACAGAGACCATCATCATCACCAACACTGGTACCCAGGGCCACGTTTAGACGCAGGGCGTTTCAGGTTCGTCTTCGTGGGAGTGTGACAGTCAAGACAGAGATTAAATTAAACAAAAAGATGAAACTAAAATAAATGATAAACCGCAAGTTTTCGAGGAAAAAAAAAATGTGTAAGTTAGATTCGGAAGAAGATATCCGATTTTATTTTTCTCTGTTTCGCCGTTCTAAAGTGTAACTTTGACTACAATTTTCAGTTAGTAACATATAAAATAAAATTTATAATAATAAAACTAATATTATAATTACTAATACTTTTTATATACAGAAGCCTTGGTGAAGGTCAAGCTTTCATCTTTATATATTTTGTTTTTAAATTATAATATTATCATTTGAAAGGATGAAATTTGTTTTGTTCTCAACACCTAATGGTAGTTAACTATTATTTTTCTAACACTGTTTAATTACTCTCTCTCTCTCTCTCTCTCTCTCTCTCTCTCTCTCTCTCTCTCTCTCTCTCTCTCTCTCTCTCTCTCTCTCTCTCTCTCTCTCTCATCTAAATGTAGTTTTAACAAGAAGCGTAACTCGTATTCTGTTAGAAGTACACAGATTGTAAAAGTTATCCATCATTAATACTGTACGGCATCGAAAAGAGTTATTACTTCGTATAACAAACACACACACACACACACACACACACAGATATAAACAATAACTGACTCAAGATGAAAGAATGATATGTAGGTTAAAATAAAAAATTAAAATAATAATAAAATAAAAAATAAATAAAAAGAAATTAATTTCTTAGGAAAAAGAAAAAAGAAAAATAGAAAGAAATCGAAGTAATAGTTTTGCTTTTGTGTTCAATATGGACTGGATTTGTCAGGCAGTGTTCACATGTGCATTGCCTTTTGATAAAGTTAGTTGTCACATAGTGTTCATTATCATTAGTTATAATGATTAACTTCTGTGTTTGTGTTTGGAAAAATCAACGAGAAACGTACAGATAATCATTTGACACTAAGTCTAAACATCTGTGTCTTCTAAAGTGGTTTATATTCATGAAAAATAACAAGAAAAACAAACAAACTAAAATTAAAGTTAATAAAATAAAAAAATAGAATAAAATAAAATAAAACAAAACAAAATAAAACAAAACAAAATAAAACAAAACAAAATAAAATAAAATAAAACAATAATAAATTTTAAAAAACAACAACAAAAAAACTTAGGTAAACACTGACTGATGCTTAAAGGTATCACTGTTGATACTGTTATTATATTATTGTTATTGTTATTATTATTATTGTTATGGTTAATTAATTAATTATTTATTTATATGTCATCATTATTATTATTATTATTATTATTATTAGTTTAACTGTTGTATAGACTTTCCCAATGTAGGATTAAAGATGAATTATAACTTTTTAAATCCATAAATTAAATCACAAATCAATATTTGAAGTAAAATATTTTTTATGATAAATGTTAACTGAAAGAATACATACACCAATGTCACAATAACAGGAAAGAAGATCTAATAATTACTGACTGTTGTAAATACATCATGCCTACATTGTTTTATTTTAATTTGCTAATAATAAAGTATGACAATAAAATACAGATGTGAGAAAAGGCACGTATAGTTCCATTTTCTTTGTCTTTTTTATCATTGGTTTATGAAACGACAGTCACTTGGAACTGTTTAAAATTTAAGATATTTGTTTGTACCTCGCATTAAGTTTAAGATTACCATGTAAAGTGTACTAAAATATATGAGGTGTGGACATAAATTTATATTAACATAGCGTGTCTAAATCCTACTTGTACAGACATGATGATGACAGTTCTTTCACAATATCTCCTTCAAGAGTCTTTACCGATTTCTCTGATGTTTTTGTCTCAGCAGGATCACGTGTTTATAACTTTCTCTCTCCTTCACGAATTTTCTTATTTCTTTCAGTCCTCTAAATCACTTTCTTTCTTTTCCCTCTCAAGACTCACTGTTTTTGATTAGATATTTGTCTCTAACTCATCAAATGTGTTTGTTTTTTTATTTAATTTTAAAAATTCCATTTATGGTGTTTTGTTTCTCGTGACTAGAAATATTTATCATTTTTCATTCTTAAACACAAATGAAACCTAAAGATTAAAAAAAAAAAAAAAAAAAAAAAAAAAGTAAAGCAAAGGAAAAACAAATAAAAGAAAGATAAAATATCACGAAAACAAACATATATTGACTATCGACACATGATTATACTTTTCTCCTGCTAAATACTATTGTCTAAATATTTTTCAAAATAACCCATACCTCCTCTACAAAATCCACTTTCAGTTTTTAAAAAAAAGAAAGAAAGAAGAAAAAAAAAATCTATGGATTTTGTTATCCAATTTAGAAAGTTCATTTTCTGGCCTGCCGTCATTGCACCGTTTGATGACTAAAGTTTCTCGTGTAATTAGGTAATAGTGCCTCTTTGGGGACCCGTGTCCAATTACACAGACAGAAATTGAGAATGATCGCTTTCCTCTCGATCCTCGTCAATATCTGGTGGACAGAATTGGAGGATGAGGACACGCTGAGTGCATTAAGAAAGAGAAACGAGCCCCTAGCGCCGGTTCTGGAAGGATGTAAATTTCAATTGCAGAAATTTTATTGGTTAATATCCCAGGGCGTTCTTGCCCGCGATAAGAGATCCACGAAAGGAATGAAATTTACAAACATCAATTTTCTAATATCAGGATATTCTCTGTCTGTCATTTTCCGTGTCAATTACCTTAATAAGCTTGTTCAATCGGCAATTCGGTAGAGAATCAATGCTAACCTTATTAAAGAGAAGCAACTCTCCCGGCCGTGCCAATTGCTTGTAACGCAATTGCCCAGTCTCATCCGAAAAAGGGCAGACAAAACAAGCAGAAGAGATTAAAGTCGGAAACATTTGCAAGGCGTTTGTCTGATTCGTATCGCGTACGTACTACGATGATTTGATTATGGCGGTTGAGGCCATAGCGCTGAGGTCCCATTGAAATGATCGCCTGTCTTGTTGCATGACTAGTGCAAGCCAAACGTGACCACACGAATGATGTTTTGTCCTTTTTAATGCACTCTATTAGTATAATGATAAGCTTAACCATGATGGATCTGTCAGGCAGGCTGAGTAATCAAGTGAGTGCTTCAGAAGTGTACGTCCAGGTTTTGTTTTATCTTGATAGGAAATCTCCATCTTATGTATTTATTTTTATCTTATTATCTGCTTTTCTGACGTCTTTCTCATTTCTTTTTTTTTTCTTTCAGTCTCACTTTTAGTTTCTTTCTCCATTTTATTCTCTATCTCACGCTTTGTTTCTCTTTCTGTCTCAAACACTTAACTTACATTTATAAATGTCTGCTATTTATAGACTTTAAAAATGTTCGTAAACTTGAAAATTACATTAAAAAAAATAAATAAATAAAAATAAAATAATAAAATTAAATAAATAAAACAGAAAAATAATTTAAAAAAAAAAAAATAAAAAAAAAAACGAAAAAGAGAAAGCTGTCAGAAGTTTTCTTTCGTAATGTTCTGTTATTTACTGTTTTCGTTTTCAAAATAAGACATTTCTGCTACTACTACTACTACTAATAAATAAATAAATAAATAAAATCGAAGTTATACATTTTCTAAATTGACGAATTATAAATTATAGTTGACATTCAGAATTCAAAATTTTAAAAATTATTCGATGTACTGTTTATTTTAAAAAAATGAACGAATCTTTATTGCATCAGAAGAAAGTGTATTTGTATCACGTATTCGTGCATGTCATTCCCGAGGCTGTTTTTGTTTTGAAACATTTTTAAATATGTAATTAGTGGCGTGTCTTCCCACTCTTTCACGGCAAAGTTAAAGCAGACTATGTCTTACATGTCAACGGGTATTCGAATGACGTAAACCAGTCTTGTTTAATGTCACTAACAATATCAGCACAAGCTTGGGGAAAAGAAGAAGAAGAAGTGAAAAAAAAAAAAGGTTTGCGATTATGTTCTTGGCTTGTCACATCTGTAGCCTTCGCTTTTTCTAATAATCTCTCATTATAACGTATTTTGTGTTCGTTAGTTTCAAAGAATTGCACTTGATTTACTGTTTGGGCGACGATGAGCAAAATTAGTCGCCATATTGACTGAACGTCAAGAGCTATTGGTTGGAGCGACACCTGGGGGCCATAATTAGGGTCTTTTTCAAACTCGGCGTAACGAGCACTTTTTGAACGTAATTGGCAAGACAATGCAACAGTAGGATAAGAATAAACAATTTGCGAGAAATGTGACACATGCGATATACTAGATAATATTGAAAAGTCTAAAAATTGGGATCATTACTTTAATTGTGTTTTCGATCCGCGCTGGCGAAATCCCAAAGGACACGGGAAGCCAAAATTAATGAGCAAGAGGAGAAAAAAAAAGTTTCAAAAAATTGTTCCGCTTGTTATTATTTGCGAAGAAAAGTCAGCATTAGCATCGAACTTTCTAAATAAATAATCTTATCGTTAAAGGCTATACTATAATTTGATAAAATGAGAGCCGATTTTTTTTCTGTTATTAACAAAGAGAAATTTAATATTATTTTCATCAAGAACGTCATCACTTTCGTTATTAGGCCTATCATCTTTTACATGGTCGTATTTTAGTATCGTCATCACCATCACAACAAGATCATTAGTTTTTTTTATTATTATTATTACTTATAATCAGCATAATCATCTTCTTTTTCTCGTTGTTAACACTCGTTTTCTTCATCATAATCATAATAGATATAATCTGCATCCACACTATCATTATGATAATTAAAGACATTTAATTAATTATTTTTATTTAAAGTGTATATTTCTTGTACGCATAAATAACTGAAATACATTTTATTTCATTCGTTACTGGTAACCAATTGTTGCTAGTAACAAAGTATCATTCAAAATAACAAGCTCGTTGCAGTTCATATGTCATTAATTTTGTTAACTGGATAAATATTAATACTTCTTTAGCTTTAATAACATTTATTAAATTATTACTATTTGGGCAGTAAATATCCATCTTTTTTTCATTGTTTTCTTTTTATTCTTCTTGTTATTACAATTTTTTTTTTTTTATTAAAATAAAAACTAAAAAATACATCAACAAATTTTATTGGACTCCGCTGTTACCTTACATACAAATCTTAAATAGAATTTGAATTCTAACTTTCAAGAAAGAAGTGGAAAAAAAGAAGAAGAAAATGATGATCTCTTTTTTTTTTTTTTTTTTTTTTTTTTTTTTTAATAGTTTGCGTAATGCAGTCGTAAAGATATTTCAGAACAATTTCAGACCCAAAGCAATTTTAAAATACTAAATGCAAACCCTCTATTCAACCCAAATTTATTCCATTCCTAAATACAAACTCAAAGATATTTTAGTATGCCGTGGACAAACACAAACATTTTTTAATTTTTTGAAACGATTGTGTTCATCCAGTTTAATGCTGTTAATTTCTTCTCTCACAAATTAAAAAGTTAGATTTTCATGGTAAATTAAGGTACAAATATGGCAAATCTCTACTGGAGTTGTAATGATTAAAAAAATAAAAATAACAATAATCATAATAATATAAATTCTAAGAAAACTGAACAGAATAAATCTATTAAATATTTTGGTTTATTATTGATATATTATTTTCTTATAAGAATAAAACGGGTAAATGTGATTGGTATAAAAAAAAAAAAAAAAAAATATTAATAATAAAGTTATACAGACTGACTGTTTTCAAAACAAACCATATCAAATTAATTTGCGTCTTCAGGAATTACAAAATAGACATTAATCTTAGCCTCAAAATCAGTTTTATGATACAAAGGATTGCTTAAATAGGTATTTTCTTTTTAAATCTATTTTATTCAGAATTAGATCGATAAGGAAAGATTTGTAAGCAGTCTTTACAAATAATTGTAAAAATTCTGATTTGACTGAATATTAAAATGTTGAATGAATAGAAAAAGTTATTGGTTTTGATGATACCTTAACCCATTTTAGTACTGAAAGGCATTAGACATCAATGAAAAATTATATGTATATGAGATCATCTTACTGTCAAGCTGCTATGGATATGAAATCTGACTGCATACATAAAAGCACATATCGTTGTCTTTTAGAAATCGGTTACAGAATACAGGTGGGACGGGAAATAAACTGGTCAAACGAGGATTCACCGTGAAACCCGCATGACGCTATCCGTCGTTCTAACCACTAGGCTGCAGTCTGCTTCTGCGTGTCTGTATGTTTGTATGTGTGTGTGTGTGTGTGTGTGTGTGTGTATGAGAGAGAGAGAAAGAGAGACCATGGCATTTGTTTACTTGTAATGTCAGGATTATGATTTCAATTAAAAGACACGAACATCAATGTCTTTTTTTTTTAAGGAAAAACGCTGAAGAAGAAACCACTCATTAATAGTGAAAAGTTAGAGTCTTTGAGCAATTAACTGCGACAGAGAAGTAACACTAATGATGTATTTACGAATCATTAGTATCTTTACAACCCATCCAAAAAGGCCTGCATTACAGGAATGCCGGCTTAGGATTCTCTTTTTCGATCCACGTTTTCATTTTTCTTTTCACACTCAGTCGACTTGCGCGGCCAAAGGTGGAAAAACTTACCAGCACTTTTCGCCAATTAAAACACAAATAAGAAGAAATTTGGGATAGGATTGATGGAGGGGTAGTTAAAAAACATTGAATTCTTTATACAAATTCGTCTCTTTCATTTGTTGATTCAAAGCTCATTTAAAGAAAAAGAAAGAAGAAAAAAAGATCTTTGAGAGACAAGCGAAGAGAAATGTAATAAGAAGTGAAAAGATAATGAAGCATAGTATTTTCAAAAGAGAGTTTGTTTGCAACATAATGTAGCCTAATTACACACATTTAGTGTAGAGAGGTGCTCGTTAGTGGTCCAGCGGAGTACACGGGTTTATTTTTCTGCAGATTTCTCCCAACATTTTGCTCATTATCCAGTTCCAAGAACAGCTGGCAGCAAAGTTTCGTCTTCACTAACAATGCTGTAATGAGAACGCCCAAACCGTGTTGTTTCCTCAATGGACTAATTTGCCCCGCGCAAAGATAAACTGTCATAGAGTAGCGTACCTCATTACTCGCGCCGTGATACCCAAGAGAGGCAGAAACAGTTTTTGGCTCTTCGGACGCAGACGTGAATAATGTGGTAGAGAAATAAACAAAGAATCTTCAAAGACATTCTTATCGAACGAGAAGTATTTAATTTTT
>CM022672.1:26850929-26953429 GCA_012295275.1 Chrysomallon squamiferum | reverse complement strand
AAATTATTTAATTTGTAAGAGTCACAATTAACCGCGATGAATGTGCCACGAATCCGGTGATCGATAACGCGCCGCAGATGTGGTAAATATTGTTATGACATAAAAGCAGTCTCGTGCATTTTCCCGGCAA
Organism: Chrysomallon squamiferum; assembly: GCA_012295275.1. Lineage (NCBI taxonomy): Eukaryota > Metazoa > Mollusca > Gastropoda > Neomphalida > Peltospiridae > Chrysomallon > Chrysomallon squamiferum. The sequence goes on along the minus strand of CM022672.1, from coordinate 26,953,299 downwards.
TACTGCTTTCTATGAAACTAGGAACGACTAGGATATCTCTAATGTTAATCCAGGCCGAATGCCCACAGCACTGTGAAAATGAGTCATATATATTGCAGCAGAAAACACTTAAATAATTACGTTGTTTGATGTTAATTAATTTTATTTTCATTACGATAACAACCGCTTCGTGTATTTTTCATTTATTTTAATTCACTAGACTTAATTACGATCCATTTCCGTATTTTTCGGTTAGTCATCTGGTGTGTCTTTTTAACAGCTGCTTTTGTATTTATGGAACTTCAAATGAAAATCTAACATTCAGAACGTGATGTCTGTAGAAATAACTCATTCAGTTTTACCGACATCACTTTTAAACTTTTCCTTGAAACTTTAAAGTTGTTTAATATAAAATTTGAATCAGTATCTTAAGATGCCGTTTCTGTTTCATGTTTCTTTTAAATTAGTCAATAGTAGTAGTAGTAGTAGTAGTAATAGTAGTAGTAGCAGCAGCAGTAATAGCAATAACTAAATAGATCTGTTGTTTAAAATTCAAAGTGAAACGCGAGGTATATTTTTCTGAAATTTCTCTCTAATTAAAATATTTTTTCCCTCAGCCAAACGCTATCAAAAAGTTAACCACAGCTGACAAAAAAAGTATATGTTATTATATAAATACAGCGTGTAATATTGGAATAACTCTGCTTGGAACACGGACATTGGTATAATAAATATGTCGAAATTGTTTTCTGTAATTTAGAGTGAATCAAAAAATTGGGAACATGCCTCAAATGGGAGGAGAAAAGCAAATTACGAAGAAGAAAATAAAAAAAGATAAAATTTTTATAATTATTTTTCAAATTCGCACCAGGTGCGACAGCAGCCTCGCAGTTTCAGACGAAATGTTGTAGGGCAGAACTGCAGCAAATTAAACTGGTAAAAAAATAACCGAGAAAATTAAAAACTGTAATCTGTACTCATATATACGAAAGAAGCGAATAAAAAATTACACATAATTATATATAATAGATTATTTCGAGTTAATGAAATTTTTAAATTAATTTGTTTTTCTTTCTTTCTGTTCATTTGATTTTTTTTTTTTTTTTTTTTTTCGTTTCATGTTATGATTTTAAATTTAAATTTTTTATTTTATTGTTATTATTATTTTTTTTATATGCTTTGATTTTTTAATTAATTAATTTTTTTTTCCTTACGGTAAGTATTTCGAATGACTATTACCGTTTGGCGAAAGAATAAAGACATGAGGAATTGTTGGAAGTATTCATTACATTTATAATCATCTGTATTAGGTTTGGACTAATTTCAGCTGCATTTTTAGAAAGAGAAAAAAGTATCATTATAAAAAGAAAAATACTAACGAGGAAGCAATACATCAAAGAAATAGTTGTACGTTCATTTACAGACGATAATAATCATGTAATGTGATTTTTCTCTTCATCGAATCATATGTAAAAACATTAAAATGAAAGCATGCAGAGCAAAATGAACTTTAGATCGGAAATCAATGCAAACACGAATTTTTAACAAGTTTTCTTGGTAAGTACGAAGACATAAACATCTGTTTTAAATACTGCTTTTGTTTTTGTGGAGACGTGCGTATGCATGTCTGTGTGTCTGTGTATGTGTATTTGTTTGCAAGTATGGAGTATGAGTAAGTAGCGTTGGTAGAAGTATTTAAAAAAAAATATGGATAGAAAATGTTACCCACCAACCTGATATATGAATTTACTTTTATTATTCTTTTGATGATTTATTATTTTTGTTTTTCTAAATAGCGGGAGAGGAAAAACAACAAAGACAATAAAAGAGAAGGTGAACAAATCAGTAAAAAGAGAGAGAGAGAGAGAGAGAGAGAGAGAGAGAGAGAGAGAGAGAGAGAGAAATTAAGTAAAACAATATATAAAAGAAACGGCGGACGTTCGTTATTTTATGCAATATTTCTGCCATTTCTTTTTCTCCCTCACGGTCACGCACTGTTAGATGTTTAGCGAAATCTACGCGTCTGGCTTGCATTTATTCATTTTATATCAATTACCTTCGTTAAAAAGCTTGCTACAGTTGCCCATTATATACCTACCAATAATGTAATAAGCCCCGTTAGTAATGAGCCCGAATTCTGATTAAAAACACTTGTTAAAAACAACCCTGGCTTAATTGATAGAGCTGAAGACAGTTATTTGAGTTACACACTCGGGGCCCGTACTTATTGCATTATTTCATAGATTTTTGTCTGATTAAGGCCACTTCGGCCAGGCAACCAGTGGTTTGCTTCCAACAGCCTCAATATACAGTTGATTGTCCTACTTGAAATGTAATGGAAGTTTAGCAATTTTCGCCAGCGATGTTTAATAGCGTCTATTTCATGTTCGTCCAATATTAAACTTCAGTAATTGTGATCGATCAGCCTTTCATGGCGAGGGCCCGGTAATTAGCTTGGTTTGTTTATTCTTAATTTCGTGCCAACTCGGTTATATTATCCAGCCATGTGCTTTCATTTCCCCCAACTAATGAGTTGAGCGCTGTCGACCTTCCAAACCTCCAAAGCGAAATGGACCCGTCCAGTAAATCATTATCGGCCTGTGGTGCGATGCGATTGGCTGACGTAGAAATCGTTAGATCGTCCATTCACTGCACTCGCTGGGACCTGGACTAATGAGGCAACCCCAATGTGATGTGACAAATGAAATTAGCAAAGTTATATTGCTATCTTCGACACGGGGTAAATTAAATATCTTGACTCATACAGACGATCAGTGGTAGAGGCGAACGTTACAAGCAGCAGTCGGGTTTATACTGAAGTCGAGAACAGCCGCAAAATACGTACAGCGAAGAGTTAACTAGTGCCGCTTAACACGGTATATTCCGTGTGTTTTTGTTGTGGTGTGTGTGCGCTTTAACATTGGAGTACCGAGAAAAGTGCACAGCCTTTGTCCGTGTCAAGTTGTCAACACATGTGACTTAGCCCTGAAAACTCTCTTCTATCACAAATGGATACTTCGTTATCGCCGTTCAGTTCCCTCGGATCCGGTAAGTACATTTTGCTATTTTTAAAATGTTAGTTTTGTCGTTGTATTCTCTCTCATTGTTTGAATCTGTATACATTTTTGCCGGATTGTACGGTTGGAAAACCGATTGTTTTTGTTTTGAATTTCAAGTTAATTATTTGCGTCATGTTGGAGATCGGCTGCTGTAACAAATACGTAGTTATTGTTGGTCTGTATAAAAACGGAAATACATGAGCACATTTGTGTCACGCTGAATTCAGAATTGTTTTGTGATTCTGTTAACGTCGTAACAGTTCGGTATTCGGGCTATTTCGGAATCTCGTTCGTAGAAGATGGATCATGGAGTAACAAAATGGTGTTACCGAGTACATTCGGAATAAGTAAAATTCATATATTGTTATTTAAATGTTTATTAATATTTGTTATTGTTGTATTTTTAAGAATGTGAAAAAATCTTAGAAGAGTAATCAGTCTAGAAAACAAAATGACATGTTATGACAAGTAGAGAACATACAATATCCTTTATAGACTTTAAATTATTAGTATTACCCGCTACCTGCCAGTATTTATGATGCTCTCTCTCTCTCTCTCTCTCTCTCTCTCTCTCTCTCTCTCTCTCTCTCTCTCTCTCTCTCTCTCTCTCTCTCTCTCTCTCTCTCTCTGTTATCATCATCAACAAAGGACAGAGATGATCACAAATATCAAGAAACCTCCAAGGCTTTATTTCAATTTAAAAAGATATCCAGCTGCATCAGATTTCCAAAATGTCGAGATACCCCAACAAAGGAAGAAGGGAAGATGTTTTCTTTCTGTGTTCGATAATAAAACTACTATACCATGGAAGAATTCATTTTCATAGCTCGCCTTACGTCGGGATTATTACTCACAATGAACGCAAAAGAATTGGGTAAACTATTTTGGATCGTATTTCCAATGTAATTATTCCCCCCCTCTTTACATATTCTCCTTCCTAAAAGCACCGTCTGCCACATTGTAAATGAATCTACCTGATTAAAGTTATCTCCATTATTAATGTCCTTCGCCATAAACACTCGGAGAGGACCGACATGTTAATGTTGCCTTTAATTGGATGTCGTACAAAGGACCCGTTTAATATAAAACGTGCTTCAGTAAGGCAAGATAATTGGCCATGTTTCTTGTCGTTCGCCCAACTCACCCCCTCCACTACAACCAGTGAAGTAATTGAAATTCGAGGTGATATTAACTGTTAAAGAGACTTTGTCGGTTGTTTTCGTTTTTCTTTTTTTCTTTCTTTTTTTTTTAATAGGAAAAAAAATGTAGTAATAAGTTGAATATTTTGTTTCGCATTATTTGATTATTTAATGGACGAATGTGAAATATTGTAACTATATTGTTGGGAGATTTTTATTAAATATTAAGTGACGGTGTAGGCAAAATTTTTAAAATATATATATATATATATATATATATAATAAGACGAGAAAGCCGGTGTAAACAAAAAATAAATGAAATATTTGACCAAAACACACACACACAAAAAAACAATAACTAAATACTTCATGTATAACTATAATTAGTTTACAGTGGTATTCAAAAAATTTCGACTGGAAACATTTACATATATAAGCAGGTAAAAATTTGAATTATTTAGTAATGCGTTTGAAATTAGCATTAAATCAATATTTTTCTATTTATAATGTATCAAATACACATCATACATGTCATACGTATAACATTACTTTACTGAATAATGTTTAGATTACGTTGCTGAATAATAAATATATTAAAACAGTCCCGCAAACCTTACCCTTCTAAACCCGATTTTAATACAGATATCTGAGGGTTAAAAACAAAATACGGAGTTATCCCAAATCAGGCTCAGCTAAGTGTAGGGTTTTACCCTAGCACCAGTTTCAAATACTTGTACGTCTTTACAGATTTATATATTTATATATTTAGAGATTTCGATATTATAATGATTGTCTATTGCACTTATCTAACATCTCTATGAATATCTCTCTGTCTGTCACTATGTCACTTTGTCTATCAGTATGTGTGTATTGTAAATGTTTATTATTCTCGACGTCTTTGTGTGTGTGTGTACATAAAAGAATATTTGGGATATATCATTTATGTACATGTAATTAGTAATCTGATAACGCTTATCCCATCATGAATTAATGGCTGCGTTCCAGCAGCTGCTTCGTACGTAATTTATAGCACTGCTGATTCACTGATTAACAAATTCAGTGTACAGCCAAGCGTCGTCAGATTGTTAATAACATGTTTCTGCACAAAATAATGACATTTCCATTGCACTACGAGATTAATGTATGATGAAAAATAATTAAATATAATTTAACGTGTTTTGCTGGCGTCTTTCGTTCTGCATCTCTCTCTCGTTCTGTTTCTCTTCATCTCTTACATCGAGGAAGGAGGTTTGTAAACGACTCATTGCTACTAATCGACACATTTATTCAAATCGTCATGTTTCAGCATACGTTTTCATTAAATATGAATAATTAATTTCATTCCTGCGTTTTTATTCATTTTCCTTTGAACTAAGAAATGGATGATAAAGTAATTTTAAGATACGAACATTCAGTATCTAAATTTCTAAATTTTTAATAATAACCGATACCTTGTAACTAGCGACACTTCCAAGTCTAGATTTCACAGTTTTACTTCCTTGTCAGGTTGGCAGTTATGACAGTGGTGACGGATTTAGAAAACTTAGGTCATTAAACCGTTTTCATGTACAACAAGTCTATGCGTATATTGCTATTCAGATAAAAATTACCTGAATAAAAATATTTTGGTTTTAACATGCAAACCATTCTAATGATTAAATCATATTAACGACAATATAACAATTTAAAAAACAAACAAAAACAAAATATTTAAATATATATAATGTTTATTTTATTTTCTGTTGTATACAAATCATAATGTTTTACTACATTTAGTCAACAGGATTCTTGAATATAACGAATGTATCTAGTACACTAATGGTATTTTTTACACAGACAAAACTATCTCAGATACCTTACAATACTCCACAGAAATTTGCTTCGATTAAGAATAAAGACAAAAAAAAAACATGTCGTATTATGATTACGTTAATATTATGAAGCGATTGTGCAGATGTTAAACACAGCGCCATGTGATCGAAGTTGTCGAAGTAGCAGTGGCAGGGAAAGGAAACGGTTGATGATGTTGTGTTGACACGTACTTTGCATCCAGTTTGTCAAGCCCGAGCACTCTTTAGACGCCAGCTATCGTTATCGACCGAACAGCCAAGTTAACCCATTTCAAAATACAGCCGTAATCTTTTCATACACTTCCGTCCATATTTAAATATGCCTTGCATATTTAGGATTCAACAAGTGCACTGATACTACAGGAAGAAAAAAAAAAAAAAAAAAAAAGAGAAAAAGAATATGATATACTAACGTAATGGTTCTTAGTGCATGTATTTGTTAAGTTCTTCTGTTTCAGTGATTATAGTTTATCTTGTTCATTCGTTATCGGCGGATATCTTTGTGTAAACCGTTTGTGCTGTGTGATTTACCTTTTCGTAATCATTTGACAGAACCCAGGCTTTATTCGAAGAGCAACATGTTTATCGCAAAGTGACTGATGAATCAAAATGTAACTAATTTTATTTCTTATTTTACGACCATTTGCTGCTTACTTTCACTACTGAATCTTTGTTGTGTGTTTGATTGAACTCGTTCAAAGGATACTTTCTTTTTCAGTTTTATTCATTTCGCATACTGAACCAGGTTTCAGTTTGGTGTTAGAAATAAATCTATAACTAAGGCAAATATTCATATTGTCATAACAACAGATATAAATTATTATTTAACATAAAATACTTCGATGTAATATAGCTTCAATAGAAAGATATAAATTAGTGCAGTTTGATGTTCTTGTTATGTAATTACAATTTTCATCAAGACAGTTTTACTATTTGTAGAAGCAATTTCATTAAAAAGCTCATCTTTTATGACCATTATTTTCATTCGTCACACAATCGATCCTATTTCAGTTTGTTCATTTTCTCCCGTCTCTTTTAAATGATCTTAATGAAAACTAGGTGACAGAAAAAAAACACTATTCGTGATTGGTCAGATTTCCGCCCTTTACGTTCCCGTGACCAATAAGAAAATCCGACTCAAAGGCACTTAACAAAACCTTCAGTCGCCGCAGTGTCATCCCGCCATTATGCGTCAGGACTGGAGAAAGGACTGTTAGACAGAATTACTTCATTATCAATACACGCAATTAGAGTAAAGCTTCTAGTAGCGGCTTAGTAAAATCAATTAGGAATATTAACATCTTTTTAATGACAACGCCTAATGCATCTGCGCCATTAAACATTATCATGGCTTTCAGAGTCGACACAGAATATTTAGAGGGGCTTTTGTTACGTTTTGTAAGTCCAAGGTCACGGCTAACCTGCGGATAAATTTAGTTTGTCACCAAAATAGATTTCAGTTAAAAACGTCGTTTGTCTCTCTCTAATTTCGCCATTAACAGTCAGTACCCTACAACAAATAGATTAAAAACAGTGGTATATGCTTCCCAGTCAAAGACAAGTTACAAATATTTTTATTTTTAAAAAATTCCTCGATACTCATCGATTAAATGGCTTTGTGTTTCTTTTCTCCTACTCTAATGGTTCTAAAACTACATGCTTTAAATATTTAAATATGATGGAGATGACGTTAAGCTAATATTCAATCTTTCCTCTCGCCAATGGGAGACTTAAAAGGATCGAGTTCTGTTTATTATATGTTCTGTTTGTAAATGCACTTTAAATATTGTCTTCAAATGTTGTTAGAACATTGATTTAAAACTAAAACGTATTCCTATACGAGTTGGAGTTGTCGTATCTCTTAAACTATACAAATTGTAACACTAACAAAGTGACCACTGTCCAGTGCTGATTTATATTGATGAAAAAGTTCATCCCATCCGCTGGTAAATCAGTGTCAGAACCAATGTGTCAGAAGATATTCGCTGAAAATGAACGGGCATTATCTTGCATCATCAAAGACGTTCGACAGAGAGGAATACTCCTAATAGGAAATCCGCAGATGAAAACTCGAGGACAATGTCATTTGAGCAGACATCATTATTCATTAGCGAGTAATATATCATGCTGTAGATAGCCGCTGTTTCTTTAGTAATGCCCATGGAGCGATGCAAATACAATTCTTTTCAATGCAAGTACCTAAAACAGCGGCGTTCAATCAAATTGCCTGCAATAAGCCAGATGTCTTAAAAACAGTCCTTATGAAAGAGGCAGCGAGAAAAGAAATGATTGTTTAACGATATCACAGCACACATGGAGTATCCCGTTCCTATTAGGTGTCAAAATACCATTACTGTAAAATGTGCTACTGTTGGTTGGAAATGCAGTCCATTACCTCCATTCCAGCACTATATATTTAGCTTTCTGCATTATTTCCTAGAATACTGGTTAGAAAAAAAAAAAAAAAGAGAAAAAAAAAGAAAAAAAAAGTGAATGATCGTATCACATATATTGCCTGTATTCCGAAACTAGTACAAAATACAGTTTAAAATTTGAATAGAACTGTCAAGATTATTACTGTGTAATAAATAACATTAAACGATTTATTACAAAATACGTTTTCGTTATATCAGTATTCAGTATGGTCCTAGCAGTCTACCGTTGCCAGAGTTAAGTACCCGCGACAGCCTAAGTCAAGACACATATGGAGAAGAGTGATATTCATCTTTATATTTCACCTTTTTAAAACAAAAATTATGGTGGAATTCGAATTGAAAGTAATCTATGGCAAAAACGAAGTGTCTCCTGGACCAGTTTTCATGGATGTGTAATCCCTAAAATATGTAAATTAAGTCAGCCTACACCATTGTTAACAAATGCTGGATTGCTTTGACTAGTGTTGTCTGATCCTATTCAAATACAAATGTGTACGAAAGAGCTTTATTTTATTTTTTTCTAAAAGGTGTGCGTGTTCTATAGATGTCAGGGGCAGACATAATGGCTTTTGGTTAAATGATTTATTCACATTTAGAAACATTAGGAACGATTGCAGAGAGGCTTTTGGCACGACGTTGTATGTACCCGGTTTTATTCAGAGTGAGGCTGTAGGAACGACGTCTTGCTTAGTTAGATATTTGTTTGTGTTTCGACAAAAAGCCTGAAGATTGTCTGAAATACCGGACTGCTTTAAATTTTGATCCGGTGAACATAATATAAAAATTTAATAATAATAATAATAATCAAACAAGAAAAAACAAAACAAAAAAAAAAACAGTTTAAAACTGGGTACATTTGAATTACATAACGTGGCTGTCATCTACGTCACAAAAGTTTTATTTATTACAAACATCGTAATAAAACTGATGGTGCTTGTCATAAAAACGAGTTTCCTTATTTGCATATGTCCTTTGTATATCGACTGATAAACACATTAAATATAGTTATTAAACATAATTTTTTCCTCCCAACAACAATATTCAAAAAAAAAAAAAAAAAAAAATATCCATGCCACATTGATAAATATCATTATTATCATCACTGACCTTTCAAGATAGCTGTTACAAGAAAGCGAACTTCGTTTTATTCAGAACTCAGCCGCGCTTTCATTGTGACTTGTCAGACTTGTTACTGTATTAATAACAAGAGAAAAGATTAATGGCCATGTATATCAGCAGTTAGCTCAGTACACGTACTATGTCAATATTTAAGTCTATAGTTTAACCATGACTTGGGCATGTAATCAGCAGTCCGAGTTGTCTGTTCAAGAGAGAGAATTAGTAAATACAGTTTAAAAAGTAATGTTGCTCCTGTATATCCTTAGTCACCTAAAAATGGTCTTAAAGTCGACGCCTTAACCACTGAGCCACAGCGGCCAGTAATATTCCTTTCAGTTGTTTTCTCCACTTATTCGCCCCAGCCACTCGCACGTCAAACCATCGTGTTTTTCGCTGACAAGATAAGTGGACACAGACGGTTTCTTTGTCTTTGTTAATGAGCTTTGATGGGCTCATTGCGGTTCGAACAGGTTGAAGTGAGGCCGGGGCCATATGAGCTTGTTGTTATCGCGACATAATAAGAAACCGAAATAGATGCACTAATTGCTGAGCCAGGTTTCTCATCTCGAGTACAAAGCTCTGACTCTTGCAATCCTCTCATTTCCGAGGATTTACTTCTAATTGCATGTGACACTTCTCTTGTTCTGGCGGCAAGAATTGGACGGAATATGTTCTAAATTAGAGGTCAATGAAAGCGTATTACTGTGAAATTACCTTGCAATCTTTGGAATCAAATTACATTGGTACAAGCAATTTCGACGAATAATGTTACGACTCCCAAGGAACTGCGGCTGGCGAACGAAGGAGCAGAGAAACAAGACGAGTAATGGCTGAAGCGGCCAGACCAGAAACTGAATCTGTAATTGCAATATCTTGGCAAATCCAATATAACATATCCGGTCACTTCTTCCTTCTCCAGCAGCTATGTGCTTTTGTTGCCATTTATCATACATTGTATAGCGCTGTAAGAACGATACTGTTTTTTAATATCCGGACTACTAATTGCTTTAAAAAAAGAAAGAAAAAATTACGAGAAGAGAAGAAAAATATATGATAACCCATGGTAAAACGTGATCGTGAGTTTAATATTGTACTGTAATTAATTAATACTATATTAGCTTTACATCCATCCTCCCTGCCCGTTATAGTGAACCGTATTATTAATAATTAATAATAAAGAAATTGGTTGTAATGCCAACGTCCACTACGTTATCAATAGTTAATGGTTTCATCAGTTAGCGAGAATACAGAGTAATTATTCTTATGCGGGTACGTAATGACTACATAATGAAATTTCATGCGACGTTATATTATTGGCATTAGTGTTTCATCAAGGAATAGTTATTGCGTATAATAATAATAATAATAATGATCATCATCATCATCGTCGTTGTCATTAACCGTGGAAAAACAGTATCCTGACAAATTTTAACAAGATTGTTGTGTCATAATTCTTGTTATCACTTTGTTATACAATAATAAGTAGATAGGTAAAGCTAGCAACAGTTTCATAGACAAACTACAATAAGAACTTAGTTTAATATTATACAAACTCTGTAGTTCCATCATCCTTGTATTCCAGCATTAAAAGCACATAAAATAAAACTACTATCCCAACACGATCAAGAAAACCTGTATATTAATGGATGCAGAAAGAAGAATACTAGTGTTGTTCTATTCTAATTTCTAACTAAAAAGATGTTTTTGTTTCTTGTTTTGAAACGTGTTTTGTTATTTTTGCAGGAGGTCCGGACGCCAATATGGGAATGAACAGCGGCCTCGTTTCACAAACTACAAATTCTTCAGGAGGCTCGAACGGAACGCCCGGGGGCCCCGGGTCAGTGAAAGCCTGTGCTGGGTGTGGAGCTAGAATACTCGACAGGTTTCTTCTTCATGCACTGGACAGATACTGGCACACTGGCTGCCTCAAATGTTCGTGTTGTCAAGCACAACTGGGAGAAATCGGCACATCTTGTTTTACAAAAGCTGGAATGATTTTGTGTCGAAACGACTACATCAGGTATGTCATTTAATTTATTTTAAAGTGTAAAATGTTCATTTCATTTTTTCTTTATATATGTACATTTCTTATCTTTTTTATTTCTACAAAATTAATTCAAAATTGTGGAAATGGACTTCGTTTTTCTTTTCTTTTCGTTCGTTCTTACTTGCTACTTCATTTGTTACCCGTTTTTACTTTTTCATTTTAATATATGGAGTATATTTTTTATACAAATTCTACACATATTTCTTATTAATTTTTTTTACGTACCATATATTTGGGCTCTGGTTTGTTTATTTTACACATCGTTTTCAAGTGACCAAATTTCTAGACTTTTTAAAATTTATTTTAAGTCTGAAAAAAACGGCAACCAAAAAATAAAAAGAAACAACTCGGTCACTGGCTGTGCCCTACCGATTTTCAAGTATTTTGCATACAGTCTACAAATACTGCGGAATAAAACGCGTCTTTGGCGCCAGATGCTTTCTAGTTAAATTAAACGCTAGAACAATCAATTTAAAAGCTGTAAGAACAAGGCGAGTACACCCGGCTTAAATTTCATCATTACACCAGTAACACAGCTGATGAAAGAACAAGGCGTTTTAACGGCACAATATTTTAATCAACAGTGTTATTGTGTTACTAATAAATGGTAATTGTGAAACGTTCATGGGAAAGAATAGAACTCTATAGAGCAACATTTGCTTCTGTTTACCCGGTGACAAAGAGAGCCAATGCCACTTAATTTGCTATTCGATATACCAGCTGTTGAACACTGAACTGGAGGAAGGAAAAAAAAAATAATGGTTTGAATGGCGAAATAAATAAGTGGATGCAAATAAATATTTTGCAGAGAGGCTTGGGCTGATTGATTAATGTAGTTTCTGAGTATGTCACAATGATGATTTGAGTTTTGTATTCAGAGTTATTTTTGTTCAGTGATAATTGGAAACCTGCTGTCAAGGCTGTCGTATCTAGAACAAGAACCAGTTAGAGGTTGTGAAGTATGATAATCTTGGGGCTCATTGTCGTCTTTTCAAACCAGTGTTAGATTCATTTTCTGAATGATCGATTAGAAAGAAAAATCGGTATGCTAAAATTACATTTTCCCTTAAATGTCTTGTTTGTCAGTCAGTATCAAACGTTGTACATACCAGTCGTTAAAAGAACAGTCTGACCATGTTATGACCCAATGCAGTACAAAAGTGGAATAATGATAGTGTTTAAATATAGTGTATCTGACACCTATAATTATCTATAGATAGAACTGTAGTTTATATCACAGCATCAACTTAAATTTTGTTTTGGCTAACAAACCTGAAACAATTAAAGCTGAAGCTTAGATTATATCATTAACGTTTTATTATTTAGAACTAATTTAAAACTGAGACAATTAAAAGCTGCACTGATTTTCGGCCGTTCGGTGTTGCTCATAATTTATTTGTTAGTCAAACACGTGTAGATTGCTCTGAACAATAAGCGGCACTGATTGTAACCAGCGCTTTCCTTTGCAAATACAAGAACACAAATATCAGAAGGCAAATATTAGAGGGCTTGCTATCATTGAATACCGACATCTAATAAAGATCGTTTCGCCGAGTAACTGACATAGCAGACTGGCAGTGAGTAAACGGAATTCCCACCCATCAAACAGGCTCGGCGGTTATCTAGGATATAGTGTGGGAAAAATCAACCACACAAACAAGTGAAGCCAATCACGGGTGCCGTTAAGTCTTTCGTACATCTAATTTAGTATATTGACCGAGCAGTAATCTTAGTGTGAAGTAGCCGGGGATAAAAAGAAGAAAAAAAATGTCGCTTGAGTACACACACCGATTTCAAAAAGAGAAATGATTTTTCCTAAGAAAATACAACAAATCTTACAAATGTCCCCAATGTTTCTCTCTCACCAAAGAAAACTTACAGAAATCTGAAATCTTACAAATGAAAGATTTCTATGGTCTGAATGGTGTTTTATTCTCTGAATTGTAATCTCACGGTGATTTTCTTTTTTTATATTTTAATATTTTATTTCAAAGTTGAGTGCATTGTGAGGCCTGATAAACGCCACCTCTCTCTCTCGCTCTCAGTCGACCACAACTCGTTGCTTTTCTGAGTGCAGGGCTACAGCACAGGCCTGCTTATCGTTTATCCATTGACATAACCCCGTGGGCTTGGATGGCCATTGTTGGAATATGTTATTAGCCCTCTTTCGTTGATTTAATTGGACCTACATAATCCCGCCGACTCAGTCCCTCGATTCTCGGCGGGAACTCTTCTTTGATAACGTTCAAATGGAGATAACTCGTTGCTAATGTATTCAGCGAAACGAAATTACTTTTGCAAAATATGACAGTTTAATTTGGTTTCGTTTAACTGGTTCTTTGTTCAAAGTTAAAATTGAATCGAACTGAAATGAAAAGAAGTCATGGGGATTTTCCAATTTGCATTTCAGCAACAAATGAGGTTATTTTGCAAAGAGTCATTTGAGAAATGATTGTAAGGAGATATATATGGGTGTGGAGTTGTTTTTTTCTGTGGTTTTTTGTTGTTGCTATAGCCTATATACCATCTCCGTTAATGTGGTCATGCGGTAATAATAATAATAAATACTATTAATAATAATAATAATAAAAGCAGCAGCAGTAACAACAACAACTACAACAACAAAAATAAAAAAATAATTATGGAGATGTGACCGTGACAAAAATGAATAGATTGTGATGTTGTAGTGAGAGCACACTTCCTGTTTATAATCAGTATAAACAAGACTGTCCCGGTTTCCTCTGACAAACAATGAGAAGTTACAGTTTCAAAAGAAATTTCAGTTTACGTTCAGTTACTATTATCACCGTGATCGCAGACACACCCAGACAGTTACAAACAATATCCTTTAGTTCTCGCCTTGAGATGTGTGTAACGTGCATTCTGACTTTAAGTAAACTCGAGCACGTAACACGAATCACGTTAGTATAAACAGCGCGTATCGTTAGATCTTGAGATTTGTGCCACGTCATCGAAACACTGTACATCTGGTGCATTTCGCATCCATGTATAATGATAATGTTCTATAATTTCCACCGTCTTGCTCGGCTCACTACATCTCTTTAAAAGCGAGGGTTTCCATTTTCATTTGGACACAAAGAACCTGTAATTGGTTCATTATAGTTGTATGGAAAAATGAGTCAGATTATAGGAGATTGGCCCGGCTTGTTTGATTAAGTATTTCGTGAAGCTTTCCTAACAAACTCGTTCAGCGAGGGTTTCTGATTTCTTTTGTCGGCGCAATTTATCTGGATAATTGGTTCATTATGGCTGTAAGAATATGTGCTGACTGGGTCCGCGGCGTTGCAGCGGCTTTGTGGCTTTAATTAAATGTTTTATTAAAATATGACGCTACGGACTTTCCCGTCCCTTGTTGTAGTACCTGTCGTACGGAATTGCTAAGCAGTCGTCTGCAGAAGAAAGAAGGAGAAAAGGTCCACAGCTACTACAAAGACGATTAATAACATATAAACGTGTCCTGAAATAATGAAAACCAATTACAAGGCGCTTGCATTGTCGTATATTACAAGGGATTTAGCATGTCGTCATTTGTGTTGGAGCCGACCTGACGTCGAACGACGTGAGTAAAACACACCGCTGAAAGGTGCAACATTTCCAATTTAGTCGAGTACGGTTTCGCTGGCTCTCCTGTCCAAACACAATTACTGGCGAAATGGAACATCTGTATTGCGAGCAAGTCCGTTTTAATTGGTTTCTGCATGGAAATTATTTTCTCAATACAAAGCTTAAATCGGCTTTGCAGGCGCCGTGTCGCAATTCGCCCAATTATAGCGATACGTTTGGGATATTTGTACATTTTTCGCCCATTGGTTTTATCCATATTTTTTTTCTTCTGAAGGTTCTATTGTTAATTTGAAGATGGGGTTTGGCTGATAACTGGTGATGCATGTTAATGGCGCATAACCTTGAAGTAATTTTTTTGGTTTAACCCTTTTTTTTTAAACCCACATATTTTTGTATTAAGAAGATGTTTGCAAGTACAATGCATTTGTGACACATTTATTGTAGGATTTAGTGTTGTATCTTCAGTTATACCAAGAAATATAGTTATCCTGTTTCCAGTTTGGTTAGGTTATAATAATTATTTTGTTACCGTATGAAGTTGTCAAAACCAGTATGATCCAACTCACGGAACTCGGATGTTGAAGTTAATAAGATATATTGAAGTTGTCTATTTAAATGCAAAAAAAAAACAGCCACTGGTGGATTTTATTATCATCTATCATTATATGATCTAAACTCATTTTTTATTTATTCTGTGTTAGACCAGTTTGGTCCATCGTCACTGAGATACGCGAGACTGAAAGACGCGACAGTAATTTATTTGTTAAACTCGGTGAGTAAATGCTGACACGTCTCCCGCAGTCGTAATCCCTTGTATCAATACATATAAAACAAACACAGGCGTGCAAGCTTCTTCAAATCACTTTGCTTCTAAAATATTTTTATTTATTTATAACAAACGTTCTGCTGCTATGAAAGGTATGTTCAATAACGTGTAGGAAATTGAATAACGCATAAATTATAATTTTATTTCATATATAAAAAAATATAAGACAACAAATACGTACTTCATCCATACCAAAACCATTTTAACCTGCATTTTCTACAACTTTATGAAGATCCTTCAGTTTTTTATTGTCATACTATATTACCAGATATGAATTAAACATGTACAAAATGGAATAATAAAGAATAAAAACGAGGCTGTATGTTCCATTATGTTGGAAGGGGTGCGCACCTCAGTGGTGGAGTGATGGACTGTTGTTGTAAAATGATTCGTTGTCTTTAAACCTTCGCCGGGTTATTTCATGTTACAGTCATTTCACTGAGACAGACCGAGGTGTGGTCTTTCCTGTCGGTGGGAAGTTTCACAGAAAAGAAATATTTTTAATGCTAATTTGGAAACATATTTTATCTTTCAGATCATCTTTGACACGTGTAAGCGTTAATATTAAAATGCGTTGTATTTAGTTCATTTATATATTCATTGTTTCGCTCATTTTTGACGTTCTGTTAAAAAAAGTCCATGATTCAGTAATTAGGATGCCACCTGTTTCTTAAAATGGTTCATAAACATATTCCGTTTTGTTGTTTTTTCTTCAGAAGCCTGAGTTGATAAATAGAAAAATAAAAAAATAATGAAATGAAAACGATTAAAGACTGCCAACATCTGTTTAAGCATATTTTATATTGCCAGCCATAAAAATAACATTTGCAGACAGATCCAAGGCAGTTTATGATGCTTGTCACATTAATTATGCATAGTATCCACATTGTATTTATGCATACAGTCCAAATTGTATCTATAATGACTTGTGGACGCAATTTGTTCCTCGTCCGCACTCTATTAAGCGAATTTACAATCGGTTCGGAAATGTAGTCCGGTCCGGTTTTGTGCTCGGTAATTGGCACGCTCTTGGGTTACACGATGTTCAAATTAGAAAATAATCTGACGCTTGTTCAGAGCTCAGATGGGGAAATTTGAACAGCTTGCAAATTACATTTAGAAAATAGTGTCAATAAACTGAACGCTTGTGAGAAAGCGCCAGCAACACAGTGAAGTGAGAGGTCTTCACATACTATTTATTACACTTTCGCCTAACAACAAGCAGCGGAAAATCACGAATGTTACCGAATGCTTTTCCTCATCAGCCTTTTAACCTCTTAACCTTCGTTTCCCTTTGCCACTCCTTATACCGGCTATCACATGCACATGTACACCGAGTACTGTGATTTTACGCAGTTATTATTATTATTATTATTATTATTATTATTATTATTATTATTATTACGTCGACTACTTCTTCGGGTTATTAACAGGAAGAACAATAACAAAAGCAGTAACATAACACGCTACTTAAATAGTGTAGCCAGTATTTTGTTAGCCGTGAAGAGGTTTGCAATCTGAAACCTTTGGATCCCCCCAACCTGGCTACACTTGGGTCAGTAAATACAGACACTGTACATTGTTTAGAACGCACTGCCATCTCGCAGAAAGGGCGGGAGCCTGGCAGTGTGCAGTAAGACATGTAGAAAACTGCACGTTCCCTGACTTGCGTGTGTCATCCGCGGCCACGTATAACAAGGCTAATACAGAAGCAGTCTAATTTGTTTCGCTTTGATCTGACGATTGCTAACCCTATCTGATTAGTTGCCAATCTCATCAACAAGAGTTGACTGGCTTCCCTTTCGTACGGCTTTACCTGGAAATTAGCTGCGTTATTCGTTGTGATTTAGCCACTACATTCAATAATGATGCCGTCTCCCAGTCATAACACACACAGCAGTGAAACTTTCATTATAATTACAAAAGGCCCTATGTGGGTGGATCGTTTCGCCATCAAAAAATAAATAAAACTCCCTTTATTTGAAATAATAAATAATGGTTATAATATACTTCTGCCAGTTAGAGAACATTAATGATTAAAATAAAATACAGATAGCTGCAGGAAACAAAAAAAAATATTGCCTTTCGTTTGTATGGAAATTATTATATTGCTTAACGAGTCTGACCTTTATTTGAAAGAAAACCTCGTCACTGCCTTTATTAGAACTGTAATCGTGTTAATTAGACTGAGCTTAAGTTTGACCGCTTTAATCTTTACTTTTATTATTATTAAAATAATTTGTCATCTAGGTAGATGGATGTATAATGAAAAACCAAATTTGAATCCGGTTAGAAAGTTAGTTGTTTTTTTTCTCCATTAAACTGAATTTCAAACAAAATGTAATATTTTTCTTGTATATACATGTACATATATACATATACATGCTTACACACAGTCACACATACACACACATATATGCATATATATATATATTCACATGTATATAGTCACATTATAATCATATGATGAAAGTTGGAACTATTCTAAATACAACGGTTCGTCTTAAAAGAAAAGACGTCCATTGTTCAAGTGTAGCTAGCCGTGCTTTCAGCGTCATCCTAACTCGGGTCTGGGAACACACATCGCTGTGGCAGTTGTAGAAACGCCGCGGCGACATTAATCAATCGTGGTGCGTGCCATAATTCACTTTTATGAGATATAGATTTCTTGATAAAAGTTTATAACTGTTTGCTGATGAATGCCACCCCACGGTATGGCATGCCCCGATCAATGAAACAAAGACTCATTACCGTCACACACACGTTGACACTGCCAGTCCTATCTTTCGAGTACCTCGGGAAGTATGACTGATTATTTTTCATTCTATTGCTTTGCCTACTCGCCTCCCTCTTCAGACAAACAAGCCATCTTCGTTTTCTTCTTCTTCTCCTTTTTTTTTTTTTTTTTTTTTTTTTTTTTTTTTCTCTCAAACAAATGGAACGAGTCGAGACTCCGCTTGGCAAGTCAATAGATCGCTGATCACAGTTTTGGAACAGTTTTGTAATGAAGGATTGGGTTATCGTTGCGAACCACGGAGAGGACAATAACAAGTTTTTCCATTTGAATTGAGTCAGTTGATGAGGTCTCTGGTGAGAGGGCAAAACGGATAAGTTTTACGATAGCTTTCCGTTTCCGTTGCTGTCAGTGTGGCATGTTCCCTCGTCCCGAGTTCACGGCCCGTCTCAATTTATCACCTGAATATCAAACACTGGAGAGAAGCGCTCTGCTCGGCGAGACGATTGAAGCAGCGCTGAAGATCTTCGCTGGAATTGAAGGCACCAAGGCATGCACGGCAGCCGTTTAAAGAAGTGGATTAAATTTTGTGAAATGTGAATTCTTTTAATTTGAGATATTGACTCGAAGCCTGTTAGAAGATAGAAACGTGTCATGGAAAGGGGGTTTATGATACCATTGATATTGGGTTTTTTAAATAAATATCTTTGTCAATCTTTGTCGGGTTTTTTCTTTGAAAGCTTGAAAAGAAAAGAAAAACAGATAGTTTTGCAGAGGTATTTTGAAACGTTTGTTAATAAAACATAAATTAAAATGTTTATAAAAATTAAATTAAAATACTGTTTATAATACTTTATTTTAAAAAAAAGTTTCGTATTAAAATTAATATTTATATATTAACAAATTTAAAAAATCAAGTAAAATATAAAAATAATAAAAGATTAATAAATAAAATAAATCAGAGTGAAAAAATTAATTAATTTTCAAAACTTTATTCTGTTTGGGTGCCACAGCTTTCATAAATCGAGATAAAAACTGAAAAATCTACTTAGCGTTCCACAAAATTTAATAATGATATAAAACGATCTACAGTTTTGATGGAATTGGCAGTTAAATTTATCAACGAAAGTGTTTGAATACGTAAGAACTTCTTGCCATTTGACTAGATTAAAGAAAATTTATTTCAAATTTAAAAAAAAAAAGTAAAACATTATTATCGCGTGGGTGCGATAACACTATTAAAAGAAAAATCCAGCTAGTTTGATCGGCAACATAAACACGGGCATATTTGGTTATGTTTATCGTAAATCTGCGCTCTTAGCAAAGCTTGGTTTCCACTGAAGTGATCTTAGGTGACAAGTATCATCGTTTGTTGGTTAAAAGCTTTTACGTGGACTCACTAATGGAAGGTCAGGCCAAACTACATGATATTTGCCGACTCCATTTAAACGTTTGCCTAATTCGCTCCGCTAAAAGGCACTTTAGCTGATGTTTATATAACTGCATTATCTGAATGGGAGTTATCTTAGACGCTCGGATTTCAGCGGAATAAAGCTACGCCGGAGTAGTTTTCGGATATGGACACATTTCGTTTCAGTGTAAAGTGCATGCATTTACGGCCATTAGCAGCGTCGTTTGATGGCATCATCTAACTTGTTTTTCTGTTTTTATTTATTTTTTTAAAATTCATATCGATGGCAAGCTGTCTGAAACCGATACACTTGCCACATCTGGCTCTAAATGGCACGGCTGGGTAGGATTCAGCAGACAGTTTACCCTCTTCTCTAATTGGCAGACGCAATATAAATACTGGCGTCGGCTCTGTCGGTAATTAGATAATTACGTTCGCCATTAGTGTATGACTTGATAGAGTCCAGACACGAAGACACTGGTATTTCGTTTTAAACACCCTCCCTACGTCCTGCCTGCTATTTGAATTTCATCTAATTCATTATCATTCCATTCATCCGATAGTTGGTCCATCCATTAGTACACACTTTTCTTCTAAACCTCAGTTTAAAAATACCAGCAGTCATACAATCAAATCTAATCCCCCCCCCCAAAAAAACTGCAACATTAGCAATTTCCTATTAATTTAATTAACATTTTCACTTCAAACCTTTGACAGCCAAAATGCATTGATTTATTTGTAACGTTGATGTTTAATTGTTCTTTGGAGCGGAGTATTATGGGTATTTAGTAATCGTTGGATCTTGTTCTGTGATTGTAGTTACGTTGTGTATTAATCCTATCAAGACACATCAAACATTAGAAGCAGAGTGATAGAAGAAGTGTTTGAAAGGAGTTTATTTGTGCGCATGCGCGTGTCTCGTTTTGAGAGAGAAAGAGAGATGGGCGCCAAAAAAACCAACCTAATAAGAAATTACAAGTATTACTAACAAGCTGACTACAAATGAATGAGATAAAGCCTTCGTTCATTCGAATGTGTTTGATGTTGCACCGAGTCGGAGGTACATATGTATGTCAAAGGAAATGTTTTCTTGTGGGCCGGATGCTCGAACAGCCGTCTGGCATCCCATGCAGTTTGTTTGCTTGTTGGCTTCGTCAATGTATCGATGTTTGAGGGAGGATGCAGAGATCTTTGGGATGTTTTCGTTCGCAGATTTATTGCAAAAACCTGTTCCTCCAGCCGGTTACAGAATTCCCGTGGGGTACAATTAGCCAGCTCATTAGAACGAGCCGAAACTGTGTAAATAAAAGGAACACATGTTAAACGTCATGATACATGTTTTCCACTTTTTGTTTTTTCTCCCTCGGATGCCGCCTGTACATCAAGTGTTTCCTGCGATCATATATGCGAGCCTGCAAATATGTGTGATTTTGTGAGTGCGTATGTGTATACTGAATATTGTGTGAGCGTGGTTTTTGTGAGTATGTATGTATGTGTGTGTGTGTGTGTGTGTGACTGAGACTTACCAATGTACATTTTAGTTGTCCTTTTAAATTTTGGTTTTGAGTATTCAGTTGTTTTTTTGTTGATTTTTTTATTAGAAAAACTTGTTAAGTCTTACCAATTACAACTCGTTGTAAATTAAAGATTACTCAGCACCTCTTAATTTATCCATTTTTCTCGTTACCAAACCAACGTGCAAACAGGTTAATAACATAATAACAGTATAATACTGTTGTTTATTTTTACATTAGCAGTTTAAATTGGCTTTTCACCATTTTTTTATTTTTTTTTGCCCACCCTCAAGGCACAATTATTAGACTAATAAAAGAATAACAAAATTATTTACAAGCCGATTTTGGCGCCAGAATCCATCGTACGACAAGAAGCAGAAGTGTGATGGCATGCACGTGGAGCTGTGTGTGTCGGCTGCCTGCTCCCTAACCGCGCGGGGACAACACTCGGTGAGTTTGATAGAGGATGATAAAGCGGAGCCCACTCGACACATCGATCGTAGGGCATCAATTTGCCGGCAGTGAGGTCGGCGAGATCAAAGGCCGAGATTCCATCAAACTTAACAGATGGCAGAAAGTGCCGTGAAACACTGCTTCTTGAGCACCGCGGCGACTCGAAGAAACAACAATGTCTCTTTGTGGTCCCGTCCATTATCCGGTTATCATCGGCGGATTTATAGCCCGGCCTGGCTTTAAGTGTTTATGCTTTTATATGGGACGCCATGGAAAAAATTTGATACGTGCGACCTACAGCTGTAAAGCACCGTGGCGTAGGACCGCGTGGTTTTATGTCCGAGTTCCCGCAGTTTATTTTTATACTACAAAGGTTTTATTATGCCAAGGATATTTAAAAAAAAAAATTTTTTTTTTTTTTAAAAATAACTGTCTCGAAAGAAAAGAGCCGGTAATGAATGACAGAAGATAATTTTAACTTTGAAGTGAACCAGTCTGAGATAACTGTTCTCCTATCTCAAAATGTTCTTATTTAGGGCTGTTTATGTATATATGAATGTAATTTGTCTATATGAAAGGCACAAATTTTCACGTCTTGTGGAAATTATATCTTAGTTTAAGCTTTTTATTTATAAGCACATGAATCTTTTACACTCTCTCTCTCTCTCATGCACTCTTACTCACTCACTTACTTTTACATTTTTTCCTTGCTATTCTAATAAATACCATAAATATATTTATAATTATAATCCAGTTATTTATTTCTATTTAAATACATTATTTATTATTATTAATTTAAAAAAAAAAAAGCCTATTAACTCACAAACGCAACCGCAAACGCCAACAAAGGAACACAGTGTTGCCAAAAAACGATATCCAATTAACATTGTGGGAAAAGTAAACGCTTTTAATTACGGGAGTTTGCTTGGAATGGAAACCATGTTTGCCTTCGTCAGTTTCCCAGGTCATCGCTGCAGTCGAACATCTGCGGCAGAGTGTTTGCTAATACCAGACCAGCTAATACATGCTTGTGTAATATTCGTCCTAATTAACCCTGGACATACACCAAATTGAAACATGCGTGACACGAGAAGGTAAATTGGCATGTAGGCATCATTAGCTAAACATAATTACTCCCAGAGTTAGTTGCTGGATTAAACAGTGAGGAAGGGGGAGAGAAAGAGATGATAAATTCAACAGAAAGAGGTTGAGGGAAGTCTAAATCAAAATGAAAAGCTTGCAACCTGCATGGTTCAAATCACAGAATGTAGTTTTTGAAATGATCATTATTACAATTGTTGGATATGAAATTTTACTCCTAAAATTATTTTGTTAAAGGTGATGGTCAGTTGTGACAAATATTTATCACTGAGAAATTAACTCATTTTCTATTGATGTGAGTTTTTTTTTTTTTTTTATCAGGCCTTCGTATTATAGTTTCATTATAATTATTACGTAAAGAGAAACTGTAAAGATTTACACTAATTTCAACATCAACAACTCTGTTGTTATCTGCTGACGAATAATGCTTTGTTCTGTATCGAAGACCTACGACTGCATAAATTTTATAACCTTCAGATGCAATAATGCTATTTTATAATTACATTTACGATTCGAACCAGCAAACCGGTAGACGAAAACGGTTAACATGACCCAATAAGTTTTGTTCAAATGATGCTAGGCTATTCAGCAAATGAAAAGAAAAGAAGAAGAAGAAAAAAGTTAATGAAAATCCATCTTGCGGAATCGAACCATTGATCTTTTGCAAATCAGTCGAACACATTAAGCATACGGCAATCTCAGATTTCAGCTCTGCCTTGCGCGCACAATCAGACGCCTGCCAATTATTTCTGCAATTTATCTCATTTTTGCAAGAGTGATTAAAATAGTGCAATTTCCAGCAAGCGGTTCGTGACTACGGAATTGGATCTGCTGGTGGACAAGCGGAATTTATTGCTGCTTTCCGAAATTGTTTGCCAACTGTTCAGCAAAGAGAAAATTAATTTGACAGTAAATAAAATGCTTTTCATGACGACTGTGTGTTATGATGAATTGACTGGATGCCACAACGTGGTTACTTTTAACATTGGCGTGAGCTGGCCGATAACGTCTTCCGCGGACACGTCTGATAGGCTACATTAACGAACACAATTGTGCTCAGTGATGTTGGTAAGATAGGCACATTACAACGGCGGAACGTTAATTCAGCCGTTCATGTTGGACGGGCAAGCGGTTTCAAGACACAGTTTTATCAGCGGTTAGCATACGTACTTCATTCGTTACTCGCCACAGCCGTTTTCAAATTTGACAGCAGATCAAGCTGATGATGGCAACCACAAATGCAACGGTTTATAATATTGAATAGCTCTTCCTGATCTCATTCCGTTATTTCTGCTATTGTTTACTTCATGTTGAAAACCATAGTACGTACAAAGAGTGTGCTCTCAAAGAGCCTTTATCTTCCAACTCATATTAATGATAAAATAAAAATCTCAATAAACAGTGTACAATTAAAATGGCGTTATCAAAATGAATGCATTAATACTAAATATTTACGTTTTTTATTGAATTGTTATATTTATAAACATTAAAATATATCTCAATTAGAGAAAACAAAACCTAATTTCATGTATTATATCTGAATTAATTTTTAAGGAAATGGCTTTTAATCGACCGATACACCGTTTTATAATATCGTTTTATCTAAATTCTATTAGCCTGATAATTTAACCTTTATCCATAATGAAGTTTAAAATCCCATGTTTAGTTAATAGCAACAGTTTCATGAAATTCGATTACAATTTCTTTTACCATTAAAGCAGAATCTTTACTTCATAAGGTCGAAAGTATTTATTCTTTTGTATAAATATCGAACTCATTTAGGAATTCAGTAAATTATGTTTGGTCTCAAAAATGATTTATTGGATTGCGTGCAGGATGATTGCAAGACTACGTCCAAATTGCTTTACAGACCGCAGATTGCAAAGTCGAAAGCTCCACAAAACGTCCCAGTAAAATTACATTTTGAGTAATTTTCGGAAATTCTCCAGTAACCACACTTTTCCATCAAATTCGGGTAGATTTTTTTTTTTTTAAATAGAAATGGAAATAGAATAAAAAAAAATAAAATAAAATAAAATTCTTACAAAAATAAAAAATAAATAAAAGAAGAGGAATGTAAATTCATGTTAAATTCATTTTCAAGATTCGGTATTTATTTTAATAGAATTATTCTGTTGGCAAAACTTGTTAAGTGAGACGCATAACCAAGTTCACGTTTGGAAAAACTCGTAAAAAGCGACTGAGGCTGTTTGAGAAAGGCAAACGTTTGGCTAATACCCAATTACAGAAACTCCTTGTGTGTATGCGGAAACCATTTCTTTTAATGAAATCCATTAGAATTCTGGTACAAGATTGGCTTCCAGGACAGTGTTCAAACTCCTTGTTCTTTTACCTCGTAATTTTTTCTCATAAAGAAAGCTTTGCAGCAATAGTTAATTTAACTTAATCACTCTAGATTGGTTCACGTACACACACAAAAAGATGGGGGAAATCAAAAAAAAAGAAAGAAAAGAAAAGAAATTGGACTCTACACTACTGAAGAGGTAGTCACATTAAGGTTTCCATCTGTCGCCGACGAAGCCTGGGCGAATAGGCATGGATTAATTTAATTAATTTGCCACCAAACAGTTATTACTAAGAAGTGTCGGGTTGGGTGGTGGTGGGTGTGGGGGGGGGAACCGTTCAATGCTGTTTCAATACAGTTTACAAACGGCGGACATCTACGCCTGTAGCCTGTAGCTGGATTAAGCTCTCTACACGTAAATTAACCCCGTTTCATTAAAACAGAGCTTAACAATAAGTCGTTGGTTGGCGGCCAAACGTGCGCGGGTTAATTGAAAATTTCAAGATTTTTGTTGCAGCTAGATGGAAGACTTTGTAATTGGCTTGCTTGATTGATGTTTCATTACTGGGACCAATACCTAAACAGTCGCTCATTCGGGGTAATTTTCCTTGACAGTTAAATTAACGAAACGTCAGTGATGTTAAAGGTATTCGGTTACACGGAATGGAATTGCAGTTTTAAGGCTTTTTATAATTGCTCATCCTTATTAATGATGCAATCTTGAATCCACATTGCTCGACTCTTGCTTATAATGCAAGCAACCTAGACTTTAAAAAAAAAAAAAAAAAAAAAAAAAAAAAAAAAAAAAAAAAAAAAAAAAAAAAATAAAAAAATAAAAAAAATAAAATAAAATAAAAAAGATAAAAACATAAAATGAAACACGATATCTAACAGAACCTGTTTATCAGTATCAACAAAAACACATTGTACTTTATTTTAATTAACATCAATTCACATGTGTATTCGATTTTATCTTTACAAAAACATAAACGAAAATACTGTACTGTATTTTATTTAATATCAGTTCACACATGTTTGTTATTTCGTATTTATAAACTGACACAGACTGCAATACCACTGTTCTTTGTATTACCTAAAGCGCTGTACGGTGCATAATTTTAAAACAGTATTTAATGTTAAGTGCAGTGCAATAACTGTTTATTTATTTGTTGTTTTTGTTGATGATGTGATTATTACTATTTTTATTATTATTATTATTGTTGTTGTTTATTGTTATTATTATTATTATTATTATTATTATTATTATTATTATTATTATTTTGCTTCGACCGTTTTTTCGCGAAATTGAAATGCTAAGTATCTAATACACTTAAGTTTACATACGAAATTTTATTGTTGCCAATAATCTTTATAATAATTTTTTTTTTTTTTTTTTTTATCAAAAATATTATCAGTTAAAAGTATTTGGGGAGAACAAAATCATAACCATGTGTATATTTTACATGGATTACTACTTACGGCTAATAAAAAAGAGACCGTGCAAAACGTGCATGATCGGCGATCACGTGACTGCTCTGTACAATAAGTCTGGAAAACCGTTCCCTAAGGGGAAAAGAGGTCATCCCGTTTCTCTTTGCTAAGTTCTGCCAATCTCATTTCGCGGCGCTTAATAACATCAAAGGTTCCTTTTTCCAATTTAGAGCCTCCCTTTTTATCGCCATGCCATTTTCCAAAGCAAATATTTCGATGCGGCCTGATCTTCTTTAGGTTGTTTTCAACTCATTAAAAGAAGCAATTATGTCAAGTTCTATGTGGGCCAGTTTGGTTCAATTTGTGTGGTGATTAGTGTTCGGCTGTTCTTTGTAGCTCCTTCTCTTCTAATTATCTCTAATGAAGCCGGGAGTTGGTAAAAATCGTGATTATCTCGACTGATAAGGAAAAGGGGTTAGTTGCAATCCGTAATTGCCTGTGTAGAGTTGAACTTCGGCAGAGAAAACGTCTACCGTTGGGTAATTTGACAATCTGCCTTAATTGTGCAAAGACGAAATTAATCGTGTCTTGCGCAGTGGGGGCACGCCATGGGAATTCAATCATGAGACTGGCTCGGTTTAAAATTAAACTTTCCTGCTTCTCGTTATTTCCAAATAGTGGAAATCAAATTTGCACACGCATTATTACCACGAAAAACTCGAACTGGCGAACGTACTGGCAATTTGAGTAGTGTATTAATGTACCTTGTGGGGCAGGGCAGGATAAGGCAAAGCAAGTCAGTATAAAGCAAGGTAGAATAGATAATTGCAAAGGAAATACAAGTCACTGTTTTAATATATTTAACAGAAGTCAGTCGGTTTTCAGTCCTAAAACATTTAGATACTAATTAAGTTAGCAATTTATTCGGATTACTAACTTTATCTCATGCTCTTCACAGTATTAATAAACAATACAGCAAAAGACTTACAGCTAATAAACTGCAGCAAAAGAAAGTCTCTCTCTCTCTTCCTTCCTCCCTCCCTCTTCCTCTGCTTTTTCCTCTCGAGTATGTATATACGTGTAACGTGTATGAAGATATAGAAATGATGTTTAATTAAATTAAACGCTGCTCGTTGCTAATATGAAGTATAACAGACGGCAGCAAGGTTTCTTTTCTTATACTGAATAAAAATTCTACCCACAAAAAGAAAAAACGAAGGTAAAAACAAGTCGTGTTGAGAAGTCGTTAACCAAAGACTACAGTTCGTTTCATTAAAAAAGTATCTTTTGTTTTTTTCTCCTTCCCCCCCACCAAAACAATCAACTGTTTGAAAAGAACGCTAACATAATTAAGAAAATTTAATCTCTTTTCATGAATTATTTATTCAGTGCTGTAATATTTAGCATGGATGATCAGTAGGAATATTAAAATAGTCCATATCGCCCAGTAAATTAATTAACTTCATTAATATTAAAATGGCCAAACCCAATTAATATGTTCATTAGGGTCATGAATACTGAAAACTAATTCTAACAACCGATTCCAAAGAGGTCACAAATATTTAAAGGTAATAATTATATATTTGTACTGGTCCTGAAGTTAATGCACATACGTAAATAAACTACAGGTTTATTTAAAGGCGTTATATCGCTTTCCTGAAACAGTTTAAAAAAAAGATAATAAAAATTTGTAACTTAATAAACCGTGTATTTTTACCGTTGGTAAAAAGAAAAGCAATTATTTTCGGTACATTTTTGAAAACAATTCTTGGCCTTTTCTTTTTTTTTGGTAAAGTAAGAAAGAAAAAAATCTTTCTACCGAAAGGGGAACATTTTTTAAAGTTATTGTTTGAGAAAACAAAAGCTCTGATGTTTAACAAATGGTGCTTTGAGAATTAAACATTGGTTGTTATGTTTGTAATGCCTAACGGTAAATTCTTGTAATATTTGTAACACAATTCCTGCAATGTCTAATGATGAAATATTGTAATATCTCTAACATATAAAACGTCAGATGCTGTGGTAAATAAGGAAATCTTTGTAACTAATACAGTGTGTGTCGATAAACTTCAGAATGTACGTACTTGTGTGTATTTATATAATATATGACGTTAGCTACTGGCTAATTACAATTTTGTAACACCTGAATACAGAATTGTACAGAATTAAGTACATAATATAACTGCAAATTAATATCCGGTTCAAGATATCAGGTTAACCTACTATTTTTACGGTGTTAGATAATTTAAAAATATTAACTCTGTATACAAAATTATTATGCTTCAATATCTGCAGAAAAAACACATTATTTGTATCTTATGGCATTGATTAAATAAATAATGGTCTTGGGCTGCAAGGTATATTAAATGTATTATTCAGTGTGACATTTTTAATTACAACGAAACGGCAAGATAAACTCATATAATGTTACTCATTTTACTTCATTTAACAACAGATATTTAATATAAAATGTTAATTTACGCTTTTGAAGTGCTTAATAATTGATGTTAATTTTATTATTATTTGTTTTTATTATTAAAAGATACAATAGAAGATCTGATAATAGAAGTATTTGATAAGTTGTGTGTGTAGGGATGGGTGGCATGGAAGGGAAACAGAGAAAGAGGGAAATAAATATGTATGTACATAGTTGAAAGAACGTAATACCAAATCAAAATATAATCATTTTGACAATTATATTTAATAGTATTTGTGTTACCTAATCTGTTTTCCAATCTTAAGTAAATATGTCATTTTAAATGAGAACTTTGCTGATGTAATTTCTCCTTTCACGTTGTTAAATTCGGCTCACTGTCGTTGCAAAGTGGTCGCAAAGTAATCTGCGTTACGTAATGCAAACCGTATTTCCAATACGCTTGAAAAGTAATGATAATAATACCTCCGACGTCCGATCGAAATAAAACATTGGGATAATTCGTTGCAAGGCGGAAATTTATTAACAAGCCTCTTTGCCTTATGAAAGCAAGTTAATTGTGCGACACACGGAGTACAATTCGGCTGTATTGCAATCCGCATATTTCAATTTATCTGCTTGGCCGACCGTGAAATGGTTTTGGTTACCACTCGGCGTCGAAAGTAATGTCGTACAAACAATTGCTTCAAGAGATTGGGAAAAACGGCATGTGTTATGGCATGAAGTGTTCTTATTAACCCTTTAAGAGTTGGGCGACATTGTCGAGA
Organism: Chrysomallon squamiferum; assembly: GCA_012295275.1. NCBI lineage: Eukaryota > Metazoa > Mollusca > Gastropoda > Neomphalida > Peltospiridae > Chrysomallon > Chrysomallon squamiferum. The sequence continues at coordinate 26,923,110 of CM022672.1, read as the reverse complement.
GTATTCCGTCTGTGTTAATGCATTTTCTGTTCTTTTCTTCCTGTAATGCTTTTTTCTTTTCTCTTTCTTGTTTTTTTTTTTTTTCTTTTTCCTTTTCCATATGGGTTCAAATGATTTTGCAGATTACCGATGTAAGTGGTTCGGGAATACTCGCCCCCTCCCTCCCCCTCGCCAGTCGTTTATGAGTGTGCACACTTTTATGTGCACGCCTATTAGTTTTTATGTCTGAGTATGTATGTACGTACGTGTGAATTGTATGTATTTGTTAATACATGCCTATAAACATATAGCAGTACTAATGTTTAAATGTATCTGTGCAGATTTTGTTATTGTATTTGCTGTTATATGTCTGTGTCTATACGTGCACGTAAGATATCTGTATGTGATTGTGTGGTTCAACGCGCTCGTTTCCTTCAAAAATCTGATACTGGTTACCTGAGAGACATGCAAATTTTGTTTATTACCTAGAGTTACTGTACCCTGAGGAAAAATAAACGTATTCAATTGAAAACGTTTTCATAAAAGGCAAAATGTCAAGTGCAGAATCGAAAGGAAACCGACAGTGATAAAATGTTGAGAACTTGATTGAACACGGGATACGATTAACCCTTTTAAAACAAAGAGCAAAACGTCGATTTTCTCCTTTTTTTTTTTTTTTTTTTTTTTTTTTTTTACCGAAACGGAAATTTATTATATCACGCACGATGTATTGCACTGCAGAACAGATTGGATTTATGCATTTAAGCTCAATTTGGTGTCCGAACAAAACTCATTTTCGTTGACAAAATGTAAAGCATGATTTAACAAGCAATTTTAAAGCATGATTTAGCAAACTGTTTCGAAATGTTAATTAATACAAGCTTTTACTAGAACGCATTTCGATCCATCTAGCCTGTTCTTTGTCGGCAAACTGCGAACACAAAACTAATTGCCTGGCATGTCTATAATAGAAACGTTATTTCTAAAGCATACTGAAAACACGGCAAAAGAAACATTTAATTATTTTATAATTGGTAAATATTGACATAAAGCAATCAGTGGAAAATAAAATACAAAAAGCGTACATGTATTTTATTATTAGTAAATATTGTTACAAAGTAATTTAAAAAAAGAAAGAAGAGATTAAAAAAATACATGTACATTAATAATCACTGGTTTTATGTTAAAATTGTTAGAACATCAAGTGCATGGACGTGTTTAGGGCGTGCTTTGATCATTACTATTTAACAAACGTGTATTCTTTATCGGTTCTCTATTGTTAATGCTAAATGATTTTCATCTTCTGTTTTCGTTTTAAATGATATTGTATTCTGCCTCTGAGATCATTAATCCACACTTACAGATAATTAGGTTCTCGTGGAGGTCCCAGTTTACGGGCACTGATTGTAAGACTTGTTAAAAAAAAACTAGATTTGTGTAGGTAATCATTTCTGTTCGACTATTTTTAAACTACAGCAGTAAAATATCAGCATGAAGACAAGCTGGGAAAAACGAAAAATAGAATTTTGTACAATACATAAATATTTCCTTTTTTTATTTTCTATTATAATTTTTTTTTCGGGGGTAGGCATTACTTCAAAAAAAAATAAAATAAAATAAAAATAAAATAAAGGCCTTGATCCGTTTATTTCCACGTGAAGGCAACATTTGCATATACAATTGCTGATTACAATAGCTACGAAGTGAAAACAGCATATTTTCTTTTACATCATCATAATACAAAAATGTTTGTAATCGAATAACCATTCGAACTGAGTCATCGTTCGTTAAACAAACTTCTGTCATTAGATCTTGAAGACTGAAAAAAAACAACAAACAAACAAACAAACTGAGGTGAAACCGAGCTACATTAAAGTATTAAAGAAAAGAAGGGACTGTTTTTCCACTGCTTTCAGCTTCAGTGTTAGTCTGCTGTTGCAAAAAACACTTAGGCGAGTGTTAGTCTTCGAACAATGTAGCCTTACTTAGTGCATCAACCCAAGCTAATCGCATACGACTTACAATTTTGTATTACTGAATAGTTTCATGTTTTACCTTATTGTAATATAACATTTATATGCTAATTTTAAGTAACTTGATAACAGGCATTTAATTGCTTCTGTCGAGAAATACGACGTTCCACTTACTACATGATCATTTTGAGAAATATAATACTATATTTATGGGTTGGTTTTAAGTAATATGATAAAACCAATATTTACTGATGTTAAGAAACATGATATTAATTTATGCGTTATGGCAGCTTGGTGTAAATGTTTAGAAAAACACACAACGCGCTTGTGTCAAAAGAAGTAAATGCGTAATTTTCCGGTTTTTCTTTTCTTGTCAAAACACATAAAATGTATGCTGTTACCTACACTGGTTGCTATCAGGTGAAGCGTATTCTGGCTTATATGCGTTGTAATCATGAAACTGAACATTTCATTTGATGTTAGTTTTTTCAAGATTTCGACATTTTTAGAATATACAAGTCTAGCATAATGAATTATGATCAGTAAAGTACATTCAATTCATTTTATTTTTCTCCTCTACCCACTTTCTTTATGCAGACACATACACTGTCTGTCTGTCTGTCTGTCTGTCTGTCTCTCTCTCTCTCTCTCTCTCTCTGTGTGTGTGTGTGTGTGTGTGTGTGTGTGTGTGTACATGATTTAAACAGAATTTCCTTCAGTATGTACAGAGAAACGACAGACACTCAAATATACTTCATTCCTTCGGTATACGTGCACACACCCACATCTAGAACAAATCAAGATACCTATACATTAATTAACGAGTTGGTTTTTTTTTCTAACTTTTTTTTTTGTTGTTTTTAGATGAGGAATATTAGTTTAATTTCGAGATAATCATACCTGGACGGTAATGATTTTTGATTAGAAAAACTCTTTATAGTACAGATAGGATAATCATAATTAGCGTTATTCTGTTGAAACGACAAACAATGGTAATGCGAGTTGCTGTAATTAAACTGATGAAGCCAGTCGATGTGTACGACATTGATTTTTTTTTCTTTTTTTCTTTTTTTACCTGGTGGTTAATTTTCCTGGCTTGTTAGGGAAATAATTACGACCTTTGACAGGCTCTTTTACCATTGAATATACGGTAAATGGACAAAATGACAGTATCGAAAATTGGCTTTAAGGGATATATGGTAATGAAGTCGATTTGGATATATTATGTATACGTTTGTGTATTTTCGTGTATGCGTGTTTATGTATGTATGTCATGATATGTAATAGGTTTAAACATTTACTTTACGAAAATAGTTTGTAAGTCTGTTTTTAGATAATCTTGTACACACAGTTTTTATTTGTTTATTTTTTTTAAATATTGTGTTCTCAGTACTTTCAATTCCAATGGTTTTACACTTCACGTTTACTTTTCTCCACGTTTTTAAAACCTCGTTTTTGTTTTTAATTCAGTCGATGTGTTAGTTATTATCGTGACTGTAAATAACTGTAGATATAGATTTTATGTGTTGGAGGATTTGTTCTGGTTCGTTGATCATTTTATGCTATTAAGATTTATTAACTTCCGGGACACCCAATTACGTGATCGTTATCCCATCATGCAAGCCACGTGTTACCTCATTGATCCGTAATAAAATATGCACGGTCGTGTTTCGTTTTCGTTCATATTGACTAATAAACATAGATCTGGATACATGTTATTTTCTGTTAATATATTTAAATGTGTTTTTTTCACAGATTATTCGGGTCTGGTGGAACGTGTGCCGCCTGCTCGCAGACCATTCCCGCCAACGAACTGGTGATGCGCGTGCAGGCCAGTGTCTATCATCTCAAGTGTTTCACGTGCGTGTCGTGTCACGGTCCACTGCAGCCCGGCGACAGATTCGGGATTATTAACGGCAGTTTAGTTTGTGAACAGGACTATCCAAAGATGCTAAAGGGACACAACTCTCTACCACCAAGGGCAACGCACAAGGTAGATAATCAAATTCCTTTTCGGATGGGAAAATGCTTTTGAAATGCAGAAGACATGATAAAGCAGTGTGTGCGAATCCACCTCATGTTTTGTGTGGCCTGATGTTTATCAATGTTCATGTACTTTTTCTTTGTTTGTTTGTGTGTGTGTGTGTGTGTGTGTGTGTGTGTGTGTGTGTGTGTGTGTGTGTGTGTGTCTGTGTGTGTGTGGTTTGTTAGTATCTTTGCCATTTTTTTTTTTCCTTCTGACTCATGTTAATGAGGATCTCATTACGTTTAGGTCTGAGACTTGAGGCATTAGGGACTTAACTATTTTAACTGAACATCTCCAAATGAAAAAAAAAAAAAAAAATAATAATAATAATAATAATAATAGTAATAATAAATAAATAAATAAATAAATAAATAAATAAATAATGATAATATATATTTTTAATTTAAAAAAATCAATAATTAAAAAGGAAGTAAAACATAAAAATGACATAATTATGTTTTCTTATAATTAAAAAGAGCTGAAACAAGATAGGCTGAGAAAGACGTGCACAGCAAACCGACCAAGAGAAAGTAAATTGAAACTCTCCCCTTTAAGCATTAATTATCTTCGTTTTTTTCCTCTTTTAATTTTTTATTTCCTTTTTTTATTGTCTGTTTTTATTATTATCATTTTTTTTTTCAGAACGATTTCTTTTTCTTTCAAAAATTAAGTTAACGACTTGTTTATATTCCATCTTTTTTTTTTTAACATTTATCTTTTTTTTTTTTTTTTTTTGGTGAAGTGTTTAACAACCACAACACTAGTATAGATGCATAATGAATTATGGTATCCATATCATCTTGAAAATATGTTAAACAGGAATTTAAAAAAAAAATTGTTAGTGTCAAACGAGCCATAATATTCTTATTTAGGAGGCCACACGCAATGCTTGGACATCTGTTATCAGTTTAAACAGGCCCGGGTTTATAATGGCTGTATCACAAGCAGTAACAATTGAATTGTTTCCCCGTACCGGTTCCTATCTGCAAATGATAGGGGACTCTTGTGATCACCAGAAAGTCAGTTATTTCAAACTGACGCTGTAACCAGCAACCCTAAACACTAGTCTTAGGCAGATACGCCAGGATCCCATGTGCGAATCTTGTATGGTCGTAAGAACGTTTCAGATCGTATGACTGACTGACTGACTGACCGGTTTATCGAATTGGCTGAGATTCTCGGTTGTTGCCGAAGAAAGAGATGCCAGAGCCTTCTTTTCAGTTCCGCCACTGTCAAACTTCTAGAATGATACTGAAGTTAATCCTTGACGTGTGATTGTTATACTTATTGATGTTTTTGTGTTGTGTTGATCTTCATTTTCATGTACATGTAATAAGAGATGCGTTTCCAAGGTGAATCGTTCTCCACTGAAAAGAAATAAAAATTGTTCAGGCTCACATGAATATTTATTTTTTAATTTAATTTTTTTTTTTAAATTGTCATTGGTTAGCAATGGCTCCCGTTGCCATGCTGTATGGCACTGACATTTTTATGGTGTGAGCCATCAGAATAATGTGTTATATAATTCTTAAACAAATATTATTTTTCCCATGTCTCCCGTTACTTGTAATTTTATGATTGCCTTCAGTGAACCATCTTTTCATAAACAAATTTCACTTCGGTTCGGTGTCCGGAATTGAAATCAGGATGATGTTGCCCAAATTTCTTATGCTGAACCAATTTAAATATTATCTTGAACGCTGGTATTAATCCACTTTAAAATCGAGATAGGGTGCGTCAGTCTTTCTTGTATTGATCCAGATTAAGACTTTGTTTTTGACATCAAATGCTTTTTTGACCGATGCTTTCTGAGATATTTTGATGGTAATGTATAGAATATTTACACATACGTCTAGAGCTACCAACATGGCTCATTTTGTTCCTGTCTTTCATTAAACATTTTATCGTATCAAATGACATCTCATTGAGGCCCGAGATAATTAGTTTAAAAAAAGAAACTCAGTGTAAACATTCATTCATCATCTTCTAACTTTTATATCTATTTTATTTTTATATTTTTTTTATTGTTCAGTGATATACATGTATCTGTAATACAGAGATAAACCTTTCTTCAGCTGAAATTTTTCTGTAATAATGGAGGGATCCTTCAGTTATTGTGATCAGTCTTCATTAGAGCACCTGTCAGGCCTTTTCCTGTTCTAGCCATGGCTCTGTAGTTTGTTTATTTACTGTAGATTTTTACTGATTTTTCATATCGCCTGTCTCAAATACGAATAACTTTGTTAGCTGGTTAGTCAGTTAGTATTATTCAAATAACCGAGATGTGAATAAACTAAAAAAACAACAACAAACAAAAGAACATTAACAAGTTGGTGTTGGCTATTCTTGCTTTACTAACTTGTATATAAAAAACACCTCTGTCAGTACCACGTGAACTTCTATCTAACAGATTGATGTTCGTCTCTGTTTTTTTAAACACAGACAGACAGTTCCAGTAATAGAATGATGATGCCTAAAAGGCAATCTAGTTCAAGTAATTGGCGTCAAGCATACATTTATTGTTGCAAAGCGATTGTGGCATTTAGCAGATCGCGTTTACAAGATGTTGCGCAATGCCTGCCGAGTTCGGTGGAGAAAAAAAATCCGGCGAGAGACCATTTTATAGGAGTTTGGCAGTTTTATTGCAGGCAATTCCAAAATCTGTCGTCAGTATGGTTCCTCCGCTTGTGAAGATTCCCTGCCATGTTTTTTCTTTGTAAAATATTCTGTTTACCATTTTCTTTATTTTTGTTTTACTTAGGTTTTTTTTGTTGTTCATTTCATGTTTGTTTTTTTCTACCATTTTTCTTCCCTTCTACCTTTTTTGTTTTATATTTTTTTTTTCTTCTTTAGTTTATTTCTGTAAGTGATTTATTTTTTACTTCTATACTTTTTTTTTTTTTTTTGTTTCTTCCTTCGTTTCTTTCTTGTACGTTTTTGTTTCGTTTCTTTTTCTCGACTTTTCTTCTTTTCTTTATTTCTTTCCCTGCTTTTCGTTTTTATAGCAAGCACGTTTTAAAATTCCTTTATTTCTTCAATTTTAACCAAAGTTTCTTTTCCTCTCTTCCGTCCTTGTTTTATTTCTGTCATTTCTTTCGTTTCTTCCTTGTTCGTTCATTTATCTTTCGTTCTCTTTAAAAATAATTTCTTCTTTCATTCGGGTCTGGAAATGTTTCTTTTGAGTGTTGGACGGACGGATCTTTGAGCGGTTTCACTTGGTACATTCGTAACAACAAAGGACAGACAAAAAAAAAAAAAAAAAAAAAAGAAGAGAAAATGTAGCGGCGTTGACAGACCGAAGCAACCTGACTGAGAAGTGGTATGTGTTCTGCCTGGAACCGTTCACCACGCAAAACATGATACGCATTAAATGAGGAATTAATGTGCTCGTTTTTCTTCTTCAAACACATTTCTCTGACAGATTTTTATATTTTTTTAACGCCCCGAGATCTGGAAAACATGGATCTTTTCCTTGTTTCGTACAACCCATAGACTTCAGCCGGTCACTAAATCACGGCATGCTGGCGCGTAATTTGTTGGCCATCTGCGGCAATGGAATCGTCGTGTTGTCTTCTCTGTGTGAGGTCTTCCAGCATGAAGAAGGCTTTCCATATGTGCTTACTATTAGCTGGGAAAAGAGTAAATTGATCCGTTAGATGAAAACTGAAATTAGGATTCGATAACTGATGCCGAGTCTCAACTTTCTGATTTTAGCGCGGCCGTAAAAATCTTGATTATTATTGTGTAGAGATTTTCAAAGATGGCGTTTATTAACGCGGAAAGCGGATTACTCGTTAAACTAATGAATTACTATAACACAGTATCTGTGTGTGTGTGTGTGTGTGTGTGTGTGTGTGTGTGTGTGTGTGTGTGTGTGTGTGTGTGTGTGTGTGAGAGAGAGAGCACCACGGCCCTCGCAAAAACTCCTTAAGAACGGCAAAGATCTTAATTTTCTGTTGGCGTTTTGTTATACTAAATTTAATCGTGGAGTGTTACAAAATAAATTAATTAAAACCGATGTGAGAAAGAAAATAATTTTTGATTTGTTGTGTCAAAATAAACAATATGTTAAAAAAAAAAAAAAAAAAAAAAAAAATATTAAATATTTAAAAAAAACAAGAGGTGATAAAATTAGATAACTTGTTTTTTTTTTGTTTTTTTTATACTGTCATAAGTAATTTGTTATCGACTGTTGATTCACGGAGTAATTATTATAGGAAAATAAATTAAAACTTATTTTTAATTTATAGCATTTTCAGTGTCGTCTTAAAAAGTTTGTTATATCATGCTGCTCATAGGCTGTTTTAATTGTAGCTGTAATTTAAATTCATTTTTCTTTAAATTTTATAATTTTGCATTTTTTAAAATAAGTTGTTTTGTTTTCTGCTCTCTCTCTCTCTCTCTCTCTCTCTCTCTCTCTCTCTCTCTCTCTCTCTCTCTCTCTCTCTCTCTCTCTCTCTCTCTCTCTCCCCCCCTCTCTGTGTGTATTTCCTGGTATACATGTAAAGGGGAAGACGTTATGTGTGTATGTGTGTGTATATGTATATCAAGTACATGCTCGAGTTGAATACTCACGTTGTACATTATATACCTTTTACACATACATACATGCATAAACACACACACACACACACACACACCGAGGCCCAAATGGGCAAGGAAACAGACACTGGTATTGGTTGTGATCTGAAAACACGATAATGAATATAACTAATAAAAATTAAGAGTGACGCGAGAAATGTCAGATTTCCTTGTGGACATGATGTGTGGTGTGTTTCATTTCCTCGTGGTCATTTCTCTACTTTATCTGATTTCCTGGAGGAGTTTGGTGTCAAATGCATCTTAAAGACAATTACACTCAGCAAGTCTCTGGTCATTCCTTCTCTAATGTGGTCAGTGGCCTAATGTGGACGTGGAGAGAGAAAGAACGACGACGAAGATATGGATTGTCAGACAAATGGGTATACAGAAGGAAGGATGAATAGTTGGATGGATAGAAGAAAGATATGGTACATGGATAGATGGAAGAAAAGAAAAAGGGTGAATGAAACGATGGCAGCAAAGAGAGAGAGAGAGAGAGAGAGAGAGAGAGAGAGAGAGAGAGAGAGAGAGAGAGAGAGAGAGAGAGAGAGAGAGAGAGAGAGAGAGAGAGAGAGGGGGAGAGAGAGAGAGAGGAGTAGGAGAGGTAGGAGCGTGCAGAGACAAAAGAAAATAAAGGAGAAGACGAGTGTGGATTGAACGGAGAAGTTAAACAACACAGAAGTAGAGCAGGAAACAGAAGAAATATGCTTCTCAAAAACAGCATTCATATAAATACAAACATGGTTGGGCATGCAGCCATACAAAAAATTAAGACCTCAGTTGATGGTAAAGGAATTTTGAGTTTGTAATAATACAGCAGCCCATGCTCTTAAACTAATTCAGTCAATATGCGTATGTGCAAACTCACGAAAGCATACACGCATTTAAAAATCGTTGATTAAAAACGTAGCAGCTGTATTACTAACACATTGTGAATAAATCGATTTGTCCGATTTATTTTTAAAACGAGAAATTTCATTACATTTGACAAACTACTCAAGATGAAATCGCATCGAGAAACAAACTCCGTTTTAACAATGATCAAACTTCAGCTGCGACGTCCAGCGAAGTAAATCAGCTTTTCACAGAAAGCTGTCAGCGTTTCAAAATGCAGCACATTCATCGAGGAAAGACGCTTTTTTTTGGTTTGAGCCGGGGGTTTATTTGGGGAGCGAGTACTTAGACGTATTAACGGTCACCACAAACATGAAATGACTGTAATAAAAGAAGAAAAAAAAGGGTGACGAGAAGGTGCTCTCAGAACGTGTCCAAAGCCCAGTTCGACGTTTTACCGCGGCGCATCTCAAGGGTCAAATGGTCTGACAAGGGTCACTTCATTAACTAATGCAGACTGATCGATCGAGCTGGCCCGAGAACAGAGACTTGATTAACAACACGACAGTTTCCCTGCTTTACTCCATCTAATTATCTTAATTGAGTGTGCTGACACGCTTAATCATTGCTGACCACTGTGCGCTAATTAGCGTTGCATAACAGACGATCATAAATATTTGATGTTCAAGTTTCTCTCTCATAATTGCTGTTGACGAAAACGCTCCTCTGAAGAAAGATGCGCGCACACACGGGACGACTCGGCGGACCCACCCGAATTAATTTCGTCCGAATCGATGATGGAGGAAAAAGCTATTTCCAGAAAGCAAATTAAAACCGTTAATGTCGTCTTTGATCCGCTATAGTGGTTTGGAAACGTACAGGCGGGCCGTACTGTAATCTCTCTCCATTTGCCTCTTTAATGATTTATTATTTACTCTTAAGGGATTCTATCAATACAGTTTTTAGCAAAATAATCATTTACCTTTGAAAATTTAATAAAAATAAATAGCCTGCAGTCGCACTTGCATTCAGGAACGCATTAAAAAAGGAATTTAGTATTTTCTATAAAAAAATGAAAAATTAATTGTATCCTGTGTGATGTATTGTATATTTAGGGTTTCTTTCAATAAATAAATTAAAATATAAATAAAGTGGAGCTGTTATTTTTGTAATTTGGTATGATTTGGTGTCAAATTTGATTTATTTTTTTTCTTCTTGTGAATGGAAGTATTTGTACATGAGCTGCCGTTTGATATTATAAATATGCATTCATTTTTAACGTGTAAAAAAACCCACAAAAAAGGAGACCCCCCACAAAAAAACAACAACACACACACACAAATATTTTTTTCAAAATAACAATAATAATTTTAAAAACCTCAATTTACATAATTATTTCATTACTTTTGGTATTATGCGCAAAACCTGATCACTATATAAATAATAATAATACATTTTTTTACAAATTGTACTGAAATTAACATTTTGTTGTTTACTTCGCAGGTCTCCTGATAAAGAAACTCAGCGACGTTCCGTTTCCAATTTGTTGACCGCGTGACTTCTGCAACAACAGAGAGAGATTCCCGCCTAACTGGAAACACTTGCCATGTTTACGGAAACAAACGATTCACACTAAGCCTTGCAGACTCAAAACAAAAACGTTGATTTCGGATCTAGTCTAGTTCTGATGTGGTTAACGACTACAATGGTCTTAACGACACAGCATCTTTACATTTTTTTTTTTCTTTTTTCCTCTATTCCTGGAAAGAATTGGTCGACAAATATTTGCCGAGAGTCAGCGAACTTGACATGACGATCCACTAGATAATAGACTTCGGCAGTGGCGGGAAATTGTTGATTGTCGTTTGGTACTTGCGTTGTCTTCTGCGTGATTGTTTAGCCAAACGTCACCAAAGTGCAAACAACCAATCCGGAACGCACATGACGAAAAGGAAAACGGACGAATTATACATGACTTTGAACGTGGAACTTAGAGTGCTAAAACAGTTTATTTAGCGGTATTTAACACGTTTTTGCACACAGAGATAGTGTGAGTGTTTTCCTCCTAATATTTGTTTAAGAAGCTATTGGTTGTTTGGAATAAAAAAAAAAAAAAAAAATTATTTTTATTTTTTTCTTCTTTAAAGTGTTAAAACAGCAACTTTAATTGTTTGTATTTCGTATATTATTATTATTATTATTATTATTATTATTATTTTACATTGTTTGAAACTTCGTGAATGTCATTTTTTTTCATATTATACTCGTACGTTTAAAGCTGACGTGAACTATGGTTAATTTTAATTTTTTTTTTTTTTTTTTTTGGGGGGGGGTTGGGTGGGGGTAGCACCCTCTAAGCGTTTATCTTTATCTGTATATGGCAAAATTAAAATTGTTTTTAGCTTTAGGATTTTTATACACCACCAAATTCTGTTATTGTTACGGTTTATCAAATCATGTTCTCCCAAACTAATAGTAAAACACAATTTTCGGGTTTTAATTGAAACGTTTGAACGTACTTAAGTTTGCAACTGTTTCAGAAACTTTATGGGTATTTTGTTAAATCTTGATAATTCAAACTGATTTCTTGTTTAGAAAAACTCCCCGTTTTTTTTTTTTTTTTTTTTTAATTTTATTATTATTTTTTAAAAATTTTACTTTTAAATTATAATTTTGCAATAGTACATTATTTCACATTATCTTTTTATGTCCTTTCTTAAACAGTCTTTGTTTTAGTGTTAGATTTCATTCTGAAAATAGACGAAAACCCATTTCAGTTCTCTTGCGAATGTTGCTGAGAGGTTTGCCAAAGCCTAAATATTGTCAATAACTGTGTTGCATTATTTTACGAAAGTATTTTTAATAATAATAATAATAATAATAATAATAATAATAATAATAATAATAATAATAATAATAATAATAATTAATACAATGATTATAATGATGATGTTGATGATAATAGAATTAATAAATATAATGATTATGATGATGATAATGATGATGGTAATAATGATAATAATAATAAGTAAATTAATAATGAACTATATCGGACCGCTTTACTCCTTTCTTCGTTCAGTTCTGGCGGAGTGATAGAAGGTTGAATATCAATACTTTTAAAAATGAATGGCAAATTCACCAAGTATTCATTGATCTGTGATCATATTGTAACAGTCTGTCAGATATCTGAATTATTTTGTGAAACCAATGTTCCTTTTCGTCGTTCTTGGTATGGTTGTATCATATCGTATTTATAACAGAAATGGTTGTAGTTAATATTGTTTTTACTCTTGTAGCATCAGTGATTCTAAAATACTAATTTTATGGCAAATTATATAATAATAATAATAATAATAACCTAGTACATATTACTTTTACTATAGCCATGATTTGTTATTATTGAAATGTTTCCTCAGATTAAAAAATTCGGGATTACAATAAATAATGTTTTGTTTATACAGATATTAAACTAACATTTATGCTACTACTACTACTATTACTACTACTACTACTACTACTACTACTATTACTACTACTACTACTACTACTACTACTACTACTACTACTACTACTACTACTATTACTACTACTACTAATAATAATAATAATAACAACAGTAATTGTAATAATAAGAAGAATAGTAATAGTAGTAATAATAATAATAAAGATATTAATAGTAGTAGCCTTAGTAGTAGTAGTAATAATAATAAATTAATTACTAAATAAAAGGCCTCTTTATAATTTGCACTATGAATACAACACAGCTTGAGTACATTTGGCCCTGGTAGATCAGATATCACCTCACTAATTGTTAATTAATTATGTATAAGTCGAGCGGATTGAAAGTACTAGTCAATACGATAATGCGTTTCTAATGGAAATATTGATATTATTATTGTTCGTTAAAATAACACGGACGTAAATGTGCTCTGACCTTGCGATGAACCACGATCCGTGATCCTGTCTGCTGCTTTTTAATGAACGGAATGCATTTCCCAGCGGTGTCGAGCCGAAACTCACCTCTACAACAGATTATGTGCTTTCTCTACATCTGATTGTCTACATAGTTACTATTCATAGCACCTACGTAACGGTAACACATATAGACAAGACTCATGTAACACAGTTTAAAGTCGCGAAATAAATCGTGAATAAAAGGAGAAAAAACAACAACAAAAAACCGAATTGAGATCCAAATACAAGTTCATTTACGATGTTCTGGACTAGTACTTAGTAACGTTAAGTAAAATACTGCAAGATTATGATATAGCACTGACATTGTCTATTAAAAAATAGAAATAATTATAGGATTTTTCACAAGATAATATTAAGAAAGATTCGGGTAGTGTCGGGTCGTGTCATATATGTACATGTATAATGTAGTATCATGTACCATCCCGGTGGAGGAAGGCAAGATATAAATAGTATCCCAACACAGAGCACAATTCTTATTTTTCATTTTATTAAATTTTTTTAACCATTATTTCTTTTATTTTATATTTTTATATTTTATTTTTTAGTGGAAACAGTTTGAATGGTTAGGGTTAATGTATTCTCGGCAAAAGTCCGTGTTTATGAAACTGTTTGTATTCAAGTGTAATAAAGATGACTATGACGTCACATCCTTTTCTGACTGAACGATGATTCCGTGCGACTTACATTTCTAGAGTAGATGTAGAAAGAAATGATGATCATTACGAAATTATAGACAGGTCACAACGACAGTGACGTCATAAACAACGGTAAAATAAAATAAAATTTATATTGAACACGCCTTGAATGTAAAATGGTTTAATAAACACGTTCTCTGTTGTTCATCTTGATGTTTTAACTGTAACATCTCTCTCTCTCTAATTGATAACGATGAATTTATGAATGTCATCACTGCAGTATTCTTTTGTTCCCTCTCGCTTGTGCGTTACTTTTGTTGATGTGTGTATGTTGTCCACTCTGCAGTGTTTTCATTCAGACAGTCTGTAGAGTTCAGTTTGGTGTGCTTTGGTCATTTTGTACATAGGTTTTACAAGTTAACGATGAATGTGAATCTGTAGATTTTTACAGTCATAACACTTAGAGTCAAATGTAAAACCGTTATGTTAGAATGGCCAACTTATAAAGAAATGAAACTGTAAATAAAATGTACAGTGTTATTCTGAGTTGTTTTTTGTTTGTTTTTATAGTTTATTTGTTATATATTTGACTGTTGTTTCATTTTGTTGTTGTTGTTGCTTTTGTTTGTTGTAGTAAAGATCCTAAATGTTGAGGGATGTCACCTTTCCATATTCCCAGATCAAATACGTCAGTTTTATTCTTCGACTTCGCTGCATTTATTTCTTCGTCTCTGTTACTGCCACTACACCTGTGTCTGACGCTGCTGCTACGTCAACTACGTCAACTACAACTATTATTACTACAAAACTAATGATTATATTTGTTTATTTTCCGTTCCAGTCAATTCTCCACGGCTGTTACGTATTTTCCTGCCTTAGAGAAGGTAGTAAGAAAGATCATTTGGTGCTTAATGACAACAAGTTTATTCTCGTACTCTTTAAGAAAGTTCATACGTTTGACATGTTAAAAGCCTATAATCTTTTTGCATTAGGAAATCTGCAAACATCGACTGATGATTCATTTATTATTTACACTATCAGTAACCGGTACAAAAGCTGTCAGATTAATTTTCAAACACGGATAATCTGGCACAAACCACTGAAGACTGTTTATTATGCTCCGGGCACTCTGCAAACGAAATGAAAAAAATATGAAAATCAATTTGTCTGTCACAGAAGGTGTCTTCTAATGAAGCTTGAAGCGAATAATAATAATAATAATAATAATAATAATAATAATAATAATAATAATAATAATAATAATAATAGTAGTAGTAGTAGTAGTAGTAGTAGTAGTAGTAGTAGTAGTAGTAGTAGTAGTAATAGTAATAGTAATAGTAATAGTAATAGTAATAATAATAATAACAACATCAATAACAGCAACAACAACAACAGCATCAACAACAACAACAACATACATCCTATACCATCTGTGTTAAGCCGGATATATTGAAACTTGGTCATAACACGTTTAAGAGCAGATTAAACGATATTCGGAATTCGTAATGAATCTTGCAGCTGGGACAAATCTAATTATGTGTTCACAGCACTTCATTCTTCACTCTCCTCTCACCTTTTCAAGGTAACAGAAGGTGTGGTGTTTTGTCCATGAACGGATTTATTTTGTACTTTTAGTGCTTGGTGGTACCAACATTTAATCCAAATACATATCGTTCATATGTTATTACTACTGCTGCTATTGCTGCTACTCCTACAACTACTGCAACTACTACTAATACTACTATCACTATTACTACTACTATTAGTATAATAATAATAATAATAATAATAATAATAATAATAATAATAATTATTATTATTATTATTATTATTATAATATTATTATTATTATTATTATTATAACATACGGAGGACTATTTTTGTTTTTGCTGTAATTATTGTTAATATTCATATACAGATCTAATAATTACAGTAACTAAGTGTCACTGTGAAATAACATTTTTGCCACTGTGATTCTTCTTTCTGTGTTTGAAGACATTATATAAAATTGTTTTTATCAGAACTAGAGAGCCTCTAGTGATTGTACCGCTACTTTGTAAGTTACAGTTTCATCAAAACGACTGAAAAGAAACAGGTAAAACACACAGACCGAGATTCACACTCTATTAAAAATAGAGAAAAACACAGTAAAAGATGTTTGATTATTTAAAATAAATACAAGTGATTACATATAAGCAGTAATAGATTTTGTGGTTAGATATTGCTATATTGTTTATTCCAATGAAAATATGTTTACAAAAATCTTTTTTTTTAAAGTTCCTTTCTAATAATAATTAAAAAAAGGACAAGGAACCTTCTAAGCCAGCAACAACAAACAAACAAACAAACAAATAAATAAATACATAAATAAAAAAATAATAATAATAAAAAATAAAATAAAATAAAATAAAATAACAACAACACACACAAAAACATATTAAAAACACAAATCCCTAAAAATAATGACACACTCAACAAAAAAACAAAAAAAGATTATACAGACTGAAAGAAAATATATTAATTATAAATTATAGACAACTACAAACAAATAAATAATAGCTTATTTATCAGTCTGTAAAGTCTTGTTTTGTATATGTCTGTAGGTGATGTCTCTAAACATGAAAGAATTGGAGTTTCTATGCATTTTTTGTTTGGTGCGGGGGCTTGTTATTTTGTCGTCAAAACTTTATACTTAGCAAAGATTATGTGAAATGACGGATAAATACAAATCATAATAAAGTAGTGTGTGTAAAATGTGCAGGCTGTAAGGGAAATTGCTGAAGACATATGGTACTTCAGAAATGTGTCTATTGACTCCTTTCATCTTACAGCGGCTAATCTCTTCGCCTTTATCCTTGAAATTATTCAGATAAATCCTTCGCGTGATACGTAATCACGCCAGTCACGTGTGATCACTATGGGTTTGTCATCACGTTTGCCTCGCAGCTTAATCCGGCAGTGAATGGAACTGAAATGTATGCTTATTACTTCACAGACGGAAAGTGGCTGTATTTGACATTCCTTGCTTAAATTAAGTCCGCGAAATCTGTTGCGCGGTTCATAATAGTAATTATAATAAAACGACAGCAACAACAAGAGCAGCAGCACCAGCAACAACAACAACAACAACAACAAGAACAGCAATAATAATAATAGGAATAGGCCTAATAGTAATAATAATAATAGGAATAGTAGTTGTTACTGTAATGATAATAGTAATTGTTTTTATTTTGGATGTATGTATTTATTTATGTATATATTGGGGGTACCTATGTTTCTGTGTGTGTGTGTGCGTGTGTGAGTGCGCGCGCGCGCGTAAGATGGTGGTAGCATCAATACTTGCGCTTGTTTTGTTGTTTTTTGTTTCTTTTTATTGTTTTGATAGTAAAGGTAGTACTAGTAGTCGTAGATATACTTGTTATTATTATAGTACTAATGACAGTAATAGCAATATTAGTATTAGTAGTGGTAATCGCAATAGTAGTAGCAGCAGTAATGGAAGTAGTAATAGTAGCAGTAATGGTAATAATAGTAGTAATGGTAATTTTATAATGGCAAATGCAATTTAAAATATCAACCTTCTTCCTAATAGATTATTCTAATTAATACGTTTTCATTTATTACAAAATTCTTTCTCAGCTTCGATGCAATCAGATTAAAACGAAATAACAAACATCATTTTAATTTTAATTTGAATTTTATTTTAACAGTACGAAACTTCTGAGCAAAGAAAATGGTTTAATAATAATTTATTCTGTTTGTTCGTGGATTATGAAAATCAGATTAATAACCTCTATGTAAAACAAACTGTAGGCTAAGGAAACAATAATTTTCTGTAGTAACATCAAAATGAGTATTCACAAGAAAAAATAAAAAGAAAGAAAGAAAGTAAGTAAGAAAAAAGAAAACAAAAATACGCAGATGTTATACTGAATTTCTTTCTTATCTCAGAAAACTAAAAACACTTATTATTGTTTTTGATACATCAGTCATGGAGCACTGGCCATAACGGGAAAATAACTTTTTTCTTTTTTTTTTTTATGGTACATCGGCTGAGCGGTCTATTCACTTTGCTTCAGCATATTCATATTTGCATTTAAATTATTATGGACAACGATTTTTATGCTCTTGAATAAATACAATTTCAAAAAGGAATTTTAAAATTTAAAAATCGCTATGGTAATTTGTCACTTGCGAGATTAAAAAAAAAAAAAAAAAAAAAAAAAGAAATTATTTACATTAATTCATTTCCTGTTTTGTTTGAAAGGGCGTCATTTTTTTTTTTTTTTTTTTTTTTCCAATCCGACCTCGGGCTTGTCTGTGACCTTACGTGACCCAGCTCATCTTTCTCCCCAAACAGCGGAGATTATTTTCGTTTCAAGCAGTCAGTGTGTTTGGTTTCTCAGCAGACACTTGTCTTCAATAATGGCGGACCGGTTGCTCATACGGTTTGTGCGTAAGGTCTTCCGGTTTGGTTCGTCGTGCGGCCACAACCATCAATCATTACTTGAGTATCTCTCCGCGTTGCTAAAAACATGTGGTTGATTGATTAAAAGGTAGTGGCCTAACAGGCCCTCTGTATGTACCGTTTTGTTCGGCAATGTTTTAAAAGCTTTCAGTTTGGCTATTTAACCTAAAGGGTCAGGCAATCTTGTTAAGTGACTGGCTGATTAATTTCTATTTCTTTACTGTCTAAATACTGTACTCAGACCGTACACTGTCTCAGTGATATAAATTTCAATATATTATACAGTTTGTTGACCCTTTTTCTGAACACTAAAAGGTATTGATGTTTCTGTTCTTTAGTAAACTTTTTACTTCTTGTTTTTTTTTTTTTTCTTATTATATATTCCTTGAATTATTGTCTTAATTTCTTTTCTTTTCTTCTTTTTATTAAAATTTTATTTCTTTTTAACACTTCTGTTTAAGGGGGAGAGAGAGAGAGAGAGAGAGAGAGAGAGAGAGAGAGAGAGAGAGAGAGAGAGAGAGAGAGAGAGAGAGAGAGCAGTAATAAAATTGAAAGAGACATCACGTTTCAACTTAGTCTCATTTGGTATGTAACAACCGGATATACTATTTCATGATCGGTTGTCCCGGACTGGAATCGGTTATATTAACAAGAAAATTAAGCCGATTTGTACACATCTGTGCCAGAATAAATTTATGTACACACGTGTGCATGCATTAGTACACGGATTTATTGCTGAATTTTGTCATCTGTCTTGTATGTGGTGTGTTTACAAGAATAATTCTTCCATTACATAATTAATTACAAGGTTAAAACCAGTTCGCCTAGTCCATATCAAATAACAACAAAAACAGCTAATAATAATAATAATAATAATAAATAATAATAATAATAATAATAATAATAATAATAAATAAATAAATAAATAAATAAATAAATAAATAATATATCGTTGTTTATATGCAGTGAAAAAATACTTTTATCGAATTTTTAGATCCGAATCGTGGTTTTTATTTGTTTTATTTTATTTTTTTCTCTGTGTGTGTGTGTGTGTGTGTGTGTGTGTGTGTGTGTGTGTGTGTGTTTGTGTTATATATATATATATATATTGATATCTCCTGTTTTGTTTACCGACAAACAGGCACAAATGGAAAGAAATGACAGTTTATTTCAGAATTATAAGACAGGTGAAAGGACGTGCCTTGGAATCTCGATTTTTAATCATTTCTCCAAAACAAACAAAAAAGGTTATATTCTTTAAATATTTCAATAAATAATGAATTATATGCTAAATGAATGAAAGAATAAATGAATACAATACAAAAATTAAATACTGAAGTCAATAATACTATATGCATCTAAAAAATAACATTTTTAAAAATGATTAACAGAATCACACGCACGTGCGCTACCCTTTTCCAAACAATTCATATATAGATTGTTATTGGCTCTCTCTCTCTCTCTCTCTCTCTCTCTCTCTCTCTCTCTCTATATATATATATATATATATATATATATATATATATATATATATGTTTGTATGTATGTATGTATGTATGCATATATGTGTGTATATATATACACATTCGAAGAACGGAGCTGGAGTGTAAAACAAATGAAGCACATTATAGACTTTTACACATACCACTTCATTCTCAAACTGACTCGCAGAGCACGCTCGAACACGTCCATTCAAAATACACCGGAACCGAGTTACTGGTTCCCATTATCTGCTGTACAGTCAATACACTTATTGTTTTATGTTTATTAAACCACCAGTCATAATAAGTTTATGTTAAATTATGCCCGCCATTTCTCAAAGACATCTGAATTTTCATAAACACTTCTTCGTAA
The DNA here is from genome assembly GCA_012295275.1 of Chrysomallon squamiferum. Classification (NCBI taxonomy): domain Eukaryota; kingdom Metazoa; phylum Mollusca; class Gastropoda; order Neomphalida; family Peltospiridae; genus Chrysomallon; species Chrysomallon squamiferum. Next base: position 26,902,785 of record CM022672.1, on the reverse strand, counting down.
GCAATTTAGCGGTATTGAAAATTTTCCGAAACGAATTTATTATCCTTGGGAAAATTATTCGACTGCCGCTCGACGGAAGATTACGTAAACGGCTCTGCAGTGATTGAGATTTATTTGTATGTGGCACTAAAGCAACACAGAATGAGATGAAAATTCTTTATTGATTCGGAAGCCGTAATTTTGTAAGAAAGGAGCAATTTTACAAAAAGCTTTGATGAATAATACATTGCTTGTAAGTACATGCATTAGGAGTAATGAAAGTCCGGAATTGGCGGATTTCATTACAGAAATATGTATATATATATATATATACACACACACAACATATATATATATTACTGTTTATATATTATTATTATTATTATTATTATTATTATTATTATTATTATTATTATTATTATTATTATTATTATTATTTTTTACTGATGTACAAAATCATGTTTTCAGTTTTTATTGTGTTTAAAATATCGAAGTAAATATCTGAAGTGGTTATATAAAAAGTTTTAAAATAAATTTGGGGATATTATTTAATATTTATAAGTGAAATTTTAAACGTATTGGGAGGAATCTTCAAAAGAAAATATTTAAATTTTTTTATTGAAATATTGTCTATTGCGGGATACCCCCTTCCTAAACACACATTTCTTGGAGAATTTAATTTACCATTATTAGACAATACAATTAAAGTATTAAAGTAGCATTATTTTTTCCCTCCTTTAAATCGTAATTATAACTTATTTGAAATGAGCCATCTGTTTGAGATACTAGTAGGTGAAAAAGATTATTGAGAACAAAATATTATCACGGTGGCTTTAAGAAAAAATAAGACAAGAAGAACTACTATATAAATATCAATTTTTTTTTTTTTTTTTTTTTTTTATTTCACTCCCAATAAATCTTTCAGTAAAATACGATTTGTTACGATCCGAGAAATAAATTATTAAGCTGACAGAGTAATTAAATTTCCAGACGATTTTCTTTAATTGATGTAAAGTAAGATACGAATGTGATCGATTGATATTAAAGCTGGCACAATATCGATACAAATATGTAAAATTCCATATCTATCCTTAGCATTATTTAATGAAATTAAGTGGCTTTTTCTTCGTTGTACAAATGTTACGAGTCTGTCTAAATTTGTATGTGATTCCTTTTCTGCACAGCAGCAGCTAAATTTTATTATAGAAATAAATGATAATGTGTATCTGTTTGTCTCTGTATAATTATGTATGAATATATTTCTGTATATACGTACGTGTGTTTAAGTATATATGTTTGCATACAATGTGCATATGTGTGTGTGTGTGTGTGTATATATATATGGATGGATGGATGATATATAAAGAGACAAATGTTTACTTACACATAATATTATGTCTAATTACAATAAATGACTTTACAACATGATGTCAGTAAATTTTATTTATTCTGCCATATCGTGTATTTTTTATATGTTGTTGCTATCTCCTTTTTCTTCTTGAAACAATTTAAATAACAAGAAAAGAGCTTGCCTCTCTTTCTCTGCATTCCCCACTCCCCCAAATATTTGTCTTACTGGTACGCTGATAAGTACAAGTATACCCGACCATTAAACTCTTAACTCCAGCTTGCACTCGTATCCATTCCCGCTGCTCTTTCTCAAAGTTATTTCAGGCAAATATTCTCTCTCACTCTCTCTCTCTTTTTTTTTTTTTTTTTTTTTTTTTTTTTTATGACTACCTTTTATGCTCGGATGTTAACAGATCGGATCATTACGCTCTCAGACAAATGTCAAAGCTTGTATTTATTGCAACAACTGTCAAATATTATTTCACCGAGCGCGCCGTAATCTTCACGGACTGATTGGTTGATAAGGCGTTTAACGTCGTTGCGTTGACAACACAAAGACGCGACGAACGGCGGCGCTCGCATAGCAAAACGATATCGTATTAAGAGTCATTTCTGTCCGCGCACCTGTCACTCAGTATATATCCCAAATGATTTGATCACACTTTTTGAGATTAAATATCTCCGATTTCCATTCGCCGGCAAATGAAGATATTAGACTTTCAGACATATCTGCAGAATCACGGAAGCGTATTTACTGCACTTATCTGAGCAAAACAAACAGCTGTATGACAAGTGCCGTAATAAAACGTATGTTATTGCTAAAACACATGCTTCTACATCAGAATAATAATATTTTACTTTGCAAATGAACGAAGCCCTGCCGATATTTGAAACAAGATAAAAAGATAAAAAGAAGACAATTTTGACAGTTAGGGTTTGAACGGAGATGGATTTATGGATTTGAACCCAATCACCGGCATTGAAACTTTCTTGTTCTGGAACACCTATCGAGTCGGGCATATATTATGTAATTAACATATGACATCGCATATACATGCATATGTTTGTGTGCATGTGTGTATGAATGGTTATGAAGACGTATGTGCTTTGGGGTGGCAGAATAATGAAGAATATAATTTTTTTGTAAGATGACGGGTTTTTTTGCCAAAATGTTTAATACGTTCTACCTGAAGGGTGATGAAAGGTGAAGATTTTTGAAAAAATAACATCAAAAGAAGACAAAAAAGTCAACACCTGAAAGCATTAACACCATTCAGCATATTATGTCCCAAAATAACTATTTTTCCCCCACAGAACAGTGCCTCAGAATAAACGTCGAACTTTGAACAAAGAAAACGAGATATATTTGCAACGTCTAGGGACCAATACTTATAAAAACTACACAGCAGAACAAATTAACACCATCACAGCAATCTGTTCCACCAGCTCTCGTTTTCAAATCGATCTGTTTTTGCTGCTATCTCCAACATTACAGCAACTACGAGTGTTTCACCTGGCAAACCCAATAATAGCATTCCGTGTGAGACAACCACCTTGATGCCGCTAATATCTGAAGAGGGAAACACTTCACAAACCGAACATCTTTCTTTGGCATTTTTATTAGCTTCTGAATGCAAAATGGCAGATGATTGATGGGTGGCGGACAATAAAAATGAGGGTACTGAACACGGGTCGCTTCGACTAGCAAAGGAACAATACAGAGGGACGTGTCAACCGTTAATTGCCACATCCGTTGCAATTCATAATGCTCATGTTCTTTTGTTGTGTGACTTGACAAAAATTGTTGAGGTGGTTCACAGCCTGTACTTATTATTATTATTTTTATTATTTAATTTTTTTTTTGTCTGAAAGAATGATAAGGTTTTGACAACTGAGAGTTTTTCTTTGTTGACCTAAGTATAATGTAATGTACAAAATTCAGAAACACTGGGAATTCACGTTACTTGAGGTGTTTTACTTTCGTAGTTCGATAGTCTCTGAGAAAGGCGTGACTTTGATTTCATTTCTGATTGTGGGAAAGTGGTGCACGTAGCTTTATTTTTAAATATCTATGAAATTTCACTATAATTATTGGCATCCTTTTTATTATTTTATTTCTCAACGAGATGAAGTTTATGTTTTTCGATTCTTCTCTTATTGTGAATTCCAGATTTTATTAGAATTTCATACCATTAATTTATCTCTTTGTAAAAAAGTAATATGGGATGTACAAAGATTTTTGAATATATGTCCAGCGATGAATCCTTTTAGCTTAGGTATCATTGTAAAATTAAGTAAAGATGTTACACAATAATAATTTATTTCTCATAATTAAAAGCATAATTTTATACTTAAAATATTTCAATCTAAAGTCATATTTATTTTGAAAAAGAAAAGAAAAAATGAAGACAAACCGAAACGGTGTTTACGTGCTAGAATTATATTTAGTTACAGTTCAGAATTAGTGCGACAAATAATTTTTAAAATTTATATTGGTATGATATGGTTAACCACCGACTGTACTTTGATGACCTTTCTGAAGATGATAGCCATTGGACACGTATAACAAGTAAATAAGTACATGTCTGACATATCCGTGGGTTTCTGTGTGTGAGTTCATACATTATGTTTATATTTATAACTATATTTATCGTTGTGGTTGAAGTGTTATTTTAGAAACTGTGCTTCTGACGTAACAGGGAATGCTTCCATGATACACGTAGATCCCTTCAAAACCCTGCTGGATTTCCCCAGTTTCAAACGATGAATGCAACAGTGTTGACTTCTTAATTTAACCCATGTCACCACTGAGTCGCGTAACGCCTCGGGAACATGGCATTTCTTCCTACCTGCTGTAAGTGGCTCTCTGTAAAATATTTTAAAATAGCGCAGTGGTTAATTTGCTGTTATTTCCGTGTGTGACATACGAATGACAACGGCAAAGACTAAATAGAGATCTCTAATTAACTTCCTGATTTTTAATATGTCAAAAAATGACGGAAATATCCGAAGACAGAATTATACTCGTATTAGCTAAAGATATCTAATGTGTTGAGACGGTCTATACATATTTAATCATGTAGGGCTACTGCAGTACAAATTTCTTCTTAAAATTTAATATTTCAGACAATGCTGCTAACAAGTAGCTGTCACTGACTGCATTACCAACTCACTGCTGTATTATTCATGCTGATTCGTGCGTCCTACTTAGTGTCAAATATGTTTCCATTTTTCCACTTATAAATATATTTTATGCTTATGATAAAAAAAAAGAACAAAACAAAACAAAACAAAAAAAACCCAAGATAATATAATTAATAGTGGAAAGAGGTAAAGGCAAAATTAAAAGGAATTCAGAAATTCGGTTTGTTAGATAGAACATTAACACGAAAGACTTCAGACAATCTGTTTCATAATGAAGAAAAAAATGATAACAAAATAACATAATAAAAAGCGTTTGGAAATTCAGTTTTAAAAAGTAAAATTGTAAAAGGTTTCGGGTAATTAGTTTGATAAAGAATTCGGAAACTGAGTTTGATAAAGAAAACGTTAAAAAGAACTCAGCGATTCAGTTTGAAAAATAACTATAACCTATTCCAGTCACATTCGCCCCACCTCTGTATTTACGATCTGTCTGCAGCACATGTTAGTCCAATAAATCAAACTTGGTGATTGTTAAACTGAAAAAGGAAGCAATAAGAACGATAACTCAAATTAATTGCTTGTCATGCAAAGTTCACGCTTAATGGTGTGTTACAAGGAAAACATTATTTTGTTTCATTTCCATCTCAGGAACGATCACTCCGCATGAGCGATCAACAAGTGATACCAGTTATTTTCTCTTTGTTGGCTCTTCCTGATTATCTCTGCCAAACATTGTCATTAATCAAAAAAACTTAATTTTTCACTCATAGTTCTGGGAAGCAGAAAGCTTGTGAAAGTCTGGGAAAACTTTTTGTAAAGTACAACTCTCTAATGTCAGTTATTGAAAATCTCAAATCTTAGGAAATAATAATGATTGAAAAAACAACAACAACAACAACAAAAACAAACTATTCCCTTCCTGCCTACGAACAGGAGAGTCACGTGACAGGACAAAGCAGTAGTACAGATAACAACCGAAATTTTCCTTTATATGTGTATCAGCTGATTATACAGTCAGGTAGAAAACCATATGCGCAAACATAATAGTGAGAGAGAGAGAGAGAGAGAGAGAGAGAGAGAGAGAGAGAGAGAGAGAGAGAGAGAGAGAGAGAGAGAGAGAGAGAGAGAGAGATGAACTGCTAAACTGACCATAAATAAACTGGACTATGCTGCATTTCTTTAAACAAATTTAAATCCCAATTAGTTCTGCTTATAAACAAAAAATAAATGACAGATTGCTTAGAAAATATGAAATTTCAGCGTTTATTTCAAACGTTTTTTTTTTTTTTTTTTTTTTTTAAAACAATAATAATTTTTAATAATCATAACTTTTTCTCCTTTAAATTTTCTTCCTTTTTAATACATACTTCACATGGTAACAAAAATTAAAAACATCGCGTAACAACCGCCATGGAGCTGAATACTTCATTAAGATCCTTCGTACTATTTTCATTTGAACAACCCTGGTGTGTTGCCCGAGTTTTCCAACATTCCATGACGTATGAAAGTTACTAATGATGTATTTTACACTCTTATAACATGAATGATCCAATTACACGCGCCCGCCGATGTGATGAAAATAACGATATAGCTAATTATAACCCTGGGCACTGGATTTCGCGAGTATGCTAATTAGCTAGCACCGAAAACTCTAAGGCGTTCAATTGGAGAACATAGAGTGACATCCCTTGCGGCGGACGGTTTTTCTGTGATGTGCTTTCAAAGATTACATCATGTGGAAGCGGGCACATTATTTTCAAGATTTTAATTTTAAAGAGGAGTGGGTAACGTGCTTATAATGATCGTAGTGTCGTTTCATTTCGCGACCGTTGTCGATCCGTTCACCGTGTTTGCCTAAAGAGGAAATCACAACGGGGTGCACAAAGATGTCGCCGAGGAGACCAATTGGCTAATAATGAAGTGCCATCTGGATTGTCGACCGTTTCACGTTTCTGATCTCATACCAGAATTTTTTTTTCTTAATCGCACGCCGGATAATAATAATAATAATAATAATAAGAAGAAGAAGAAGAAGAAGAAGAAGAAGAAGAATTTTTAATACTGATTATTCTGAAATTAAAATCTTGTAATTATTTCTCACATTTTTGAGTTTCATTTCAACAAATGATGTCGTCTAAAGCGTTTTGTTTTGTTTTCTTTTTTTTCTTAAATTTTAATTTGTATTGTTATTTTCCTCAAGAAAAATGGTCTCCATGCTTTTCTAATTAAGGAGTTTTTAATGGCCTGTTGATCTGGAAGAAGTAGGATCGATAGTCAAATTTTGTCTTTATTTTTAAAAATAATTTTTGAAGAATGGATCTGTATATAAAAGATTAATTATGTAGATAATAGCTGTGTACTAACAGCTGGGTGGGCAGACGAGGCAGAACAATGCAGATTGGACGCTGAGAGAGTCGCAGTATAAATCTTCCAGAGCTCTTCTAACCAGCAGTTTCTCGTTCCATTCAGCGCACATGATTTATATGCTGTTGTTTTTTCTGTCTAAGGGAACGTGCATATTTAAAAAATCTTTTACTGCAGATCGAGAAAAAGCGTGAAATCGCAAAGTGGCCGCAAGTTGCTTCTCTCATTATTTGTTTTATCTTAGACTTACGTACAATGATGTACAATTGTACATTGAAAATGTTTTGAACAAATCGTAAAAATATAAAAATATCTCTTCTTCGGGTACATATATTTATTGTGGCAATGGAGTATCTTAATATCATGTACGGACTAATTACCAGTTACAACTATCATGTACATTTTATTAATAAGTAAATACTGACAAAGACTCGTAAGTATATGTCATTAATGCGTCGCCTACACTGTTATCTAACTACCCTAATCATATCGTATTGTGTAGCAAAATTAATACGCATATCATATATCTTTCAGTATTTGTTACTGTATGTGTTGATCGTGCCTTAATGGAATTTGTAATGAATATTTTTTTTTCCTCATTATAAATTACATTAAGGTAAAAACTAAGAATTAAAAAAGAAGAAAAAGAAAAAAAAAAAATAAGGAAAAGGAAAAAAAGAAAACTTCTTACAATTATCTAAAAACTTGAGTAGTTAAGTCAATTTTAAGTACAGTTTTAACTTAGTTACTGGGTTATATGTTCTACTACCGAGTGTGGCAGGGAATTCCAGTTTGTTCGGAAGCCTCCCCAAGGGTTAAGTTACTCGTTTCTGATATAAACGAAGGCAATTATAGCACGCTATGGTTCATAAACCATCCCATTTTTGATGACAATAAAAAATTAAAGATGAAGAGTCGCTGGAAATTGAGATGATGACGTCGAGTAATTTTGCTATTTTGAAGGGAAAAAAATATATAATGATATGAAGGAATCTCAAAGGTTGATCAGTCATTAACGACAACGTCAACGTACTTTTGTTAACGATGCTACTAAAGAAAGCGATATGGTGATAACCAGCCACTCATTCTCTGTGTTTGCTTTAAGGGATTATTACTATACTTTGTTTTTAATATTAAACTAGGCAAATCTGATCTTATTGGCGTATTTGTGTATATTGTGTGTGTGTGGTGTATGTTGTGTCTGTTGTGTGTTTGTGTTAACTGTGTATGAGATTTGTGTTGTGTGTTTGTAGTCTGTGTGTTGTGCTGTGTGTGTGTGTGTGTGTGTATATGGCTGCGATGTTTGAGAGAGTGTATGAATGTGTTGTAATAATAATATTTGATGTCACTGAATTTGTGTATTTCTGTTTGTTAAGTATATCATGTGTGCACGTCAGTGTTTTGTGTTATTAGAGAGAGATGATGTGAATATTTGTATAACTGTGTTAATTACTAGGTCTGAAGTGTGGAGCTTTGGTAAGTGTTTACACACACGTGAGAACAGGAATGTACAAAATCTACATTTTACTGAATAGGGTATGATGTTCTGGTAAAAGTATAAACCTATGTATTATTCTGTATAATTTGTATGTATTTATCTGTTACAGAGTCTGTGTTTGAAGTATGGTAAGTGTGTATATGAAAGTGCGTTAGATACGTAATGTATTCGCTAGTGTTTGTAATAATTATGTATCTGTGTATTTTTCAGAATGTGTATGACGGTTTGATTGGTATATGTATGTGTGTATATAAATGTGCGTTGGAAGAAGGCAGCGTGTGTAAGTATTTTGTATAATTGTATTTGTTACAGAGTCTATCTGCGAGAAGATTTGCTAAGTGTGTGTGCGTACGCGCGTGTTACTGAGTATGTTATGGGATATTTTCGAGTCAGTAAATCAGAGTGAATATTTGTGTGCTTATGGTAAGCTCTGTAGGTCTGATGAATATGTGAATGTTTCTGAGTTTATGATCATCATCACCATTGTAATTTATGTTGTTGTTGTCGAAGTTGATGTCACTTTCATAGCTGTTATTGATCACTGACTGTTTCACTGTATCATTGTTCTTTTTTATGTTAATTATTTTAATCTGGATTTAGAAAACCTAAGCTAAATTAAATAGGAATTTTTTACCCCACATTAACGGATCAAAACTGATGCTAACATCAGAGAATCGAGCTAATGTATTAGGCAATTTTGATCTCCATTAAAGACATAAACATATATTACATACTTCATACATAATAAAACATATACTACATATATTCATCATTAAACAACCCCCCCACACACACAAAAAATATGCTATTAACAAATGCTTCAAACTTAATGGATGTTTTAAATGAAAAACAAAAAGAATCACTATGTTATATTTGATCTGATATTTGAAACAATGGGTCATTTACGTGCTTTTACCCGTGTTGGATTTAAAATTCTTTTGTGTGTTGTATTTTTAAAATGTTTTTTGTCAAATGTTGGACTCCAGTTTTAGACGGAATTTATCAGTCAGAACGAAACCATTAGTAAATTAATGATAGCAGCTTAAAGTGGCCTTTCATTCCCTTGTGCGGCTTTTAACGACCAACAACACTGTATGTTTAGATTCCATTAGATGATATCAAATTAGGTACTTAAGATGAAAACCAGAAAAAAAAGGAAGAAGCTAGCTAAAAGGTTTTTGGAAATTACACTCAAGTTATGTTACATGTTTCAGCATTGCAGACGTATGTTCATTAATGACGTAAGAAAATAAAAAGAGAAAAGAGAGCGAAAAATATAAAAAGGACCAGAAACTGAAACGTATCATAATAATGAGAATCAAGCTCAGTGAATCATCAAAAACATCCCAACACTAGATAACTCCACAAAAAAATAAATAAAAAAAAGATAAAAAGAAATAATAATAATAATAATAATTTAAAAAATAAAATAATAATAATACAAATTACGAGAGATTAGAAAAACAACTACTATTTTATATACAAGTATCTTCAATTAAGTGTAATTAAGCGTAATGTGAAATATTGCTTTGAATTCATTGAATTTATTTCTTTATCCAGGGCCCACTGTTTAACAAAGGTCGCGATATATACCGTATATCCAAATTTGATATGTAAATGATTCCTTGCTGATAAGAATAGTTCATGAAGGTTTCTTTTATCAAATTGTGTCCGATCTCTTCGACTGTGGATGAATATTTTGTAAAGAGATTTCTCGAAGATAAATAACTCTTCTGTCGCAGCTCTACCAGTTATTCTTATCAGTTAGCAAAGTCAAATGATGTCTTCATTTGCTTCCTGACATAGTCACGACAGTACGTACCAGACATTTTCATAAAAAATACAAAAGAAAATGGCTTTTACCGTACGAATAAAGGATCTCCCATTCGTCAATAATTCAAAAGACAACAACTCTAAACTCGCCTGATGGTGGACAACGTGCTCACGTCGAAGTTTACAACAAATCTTTCCCAAAACCCAAATCAAATCTACTATCACTTTTGTTGATCTCTTTGATCGCCGCGTGATGGTATCAGCGAAATCTTATTTTAAAAGAAGCTGATTTTATTAGCCAGTTACTCAGGATTCCCGTCACTTTGATGTAATCCTTTGAATTGTTTTTGTTGTGGATGGTATGGATTAAATATAGTTTCATATACGTTGAGAGAACTACACATGAAATTTGTTTCAAAGAGTTGTAAATATTTAATTTCATATACTTGCACAGATCTGTATATAAAATGTGTTACAATCAGATGTAAATAAAACTTGAGTACACGAAGAGAACTGTATTTGAAACTTGTTACAAACAGATATACGTGCACTATTGGTCAGATATAAAAATAACTTCAGTACGTGACGAGAACGCCAAATGAAATTCGTTGTAAAGAAAAGTAGTCATAGTTTCATTTTGATGAAAACAACTGTAAATGAAACTTGTTACAGAGAAATATAGTTACATATACGTGAACAGATTTACATTTGTTATAAAGACATGTAAACAATTTCATATACATTACGACAACTGTCACAAAGAGATACAAATATATAACAGAACTATTTATAAAACTTATTACAAAGAAATATAATTTCATACATATGAACAGATCTGTATATGAAGTTTGTTATGAACAGATGCAAACATAACTTCAGTACGTGAAGAGAACTCTATGGTATATTTGTTATAAAGAAATGTAAACATTATTTCACACACATCAAATTTGTTATAAAGAAATGTAAACATAATTAACAAAGATCAACAGAACTATTCATGAAACTTGTTACAAAGAAATGTAATTTCTTATACATGAACGGATCTGTATATGAAATTTGTTATAAATTAATGTAAACATAATTTCACACTGATCAATAGAACTATTTATGAAGCGTGTTACAATAAATAATAAATATATATATATAAATAAAATAATAATAACAAAGAAAAAAAAAAAAGAAAAATACATAAATAAAAAATAAAATAAAGTAAAATAAGAAAAATTATTTCAAATACGTTAAGATATATCAGTATATAATTTCATTATAGATCAACAGAAGTACATACGAATCTTCTTACGATGAAATATAATTATATATAAATGAACGGAACAGATTAATGAGATTTGTTACAAAGAGATGTAAATAATTTCATATATGTAAACAGATCTATATACGAAACTTATTACAAAGAAATTTAAATAAATTGATATACGTGAACAGATCTGTATTTGAAATTTATTATAAAGAGATGTAAATAATGATATATGTAAACAAATCTATATACGAAACTTATTACAAAGAAATTTAAATAAATTGATATACGTGAACAGATCTGTATTTGAAATTTGTTATAAAGAAATTTAAAACATTTGATATATGTAAATAGATATATGCATGAAACTTCTTATAAAGTGATGAAAACAACATAAAAATTTCATAATACCAGAACAAAACTGTAGATGAAACTTGTAAAGAGAAGACAAAATAATTTTAAAAATAATTAAAGATTCATATGCCAGAACAAAACTGTATATGAAATTTGCTATTAACATAATTTCCCATTCGTGAACATGAATGCATATGAAAGTGTTTATAAAGCGGTGGGTGAATTATTAAAATGTTTACGGGAGTGTTGTTTTACGCACGGCGTCGTTCTAATAATTATATATAATGATATAGAATAACACGGCTTGTGAATGATAATTAAAACTTGATATTATATTGGTCATAAAGATATGTTTTAATTATTAAACGGTAACTGGGAATATGAGTATAGTGTCATTTCATTAAACAGACTCTTATATTCTGTTGTTAATATATATATGAATTGTAATATAGAAACACGTATCAAAATCGTGATGATAAATCTTAATTATTAAACGGTAACTGGGAATATGATTATATGCATGAAGTCATTTTATTAAATATAATGATATAGGCAAATAAAATTTCAGAAATTTAGAACTATGTATGAAACAATCACAAAAGAAAATATAATAATTATTAAACAGTTATTAAACAGTTATTAAACGTTACACTCTATGTCCTCTTTCTTCGGGTCGCTGTTCTAGAAATTGTTATGATGGTTTGTATTAATTCTGAACTTGTATTCAAGCCCGTGTAAAACATCATCTTGCACTGATCGCACTGTGTTATGTGACTGTAAGTGCAAAAATTAATTGTGTTAACTCCTAACATTGTGTGTGAGGATCACAGAGTGACTAATTTGCTGTTTATACGAAAGATACAAACAAATTACATGTAGTTAAAACCAGCCAAACAACCAGCCAACCAAACCAGTCAAGCAACCAACAGAATAAATGAAAAAGAACAAACCTTAAAATTATTTTTTTGAATAATTTTAAAAAGCAGCTATGTAAGTAGTTAAGTAAATAAATAAATTAACAACAACAGAATAAAAATTAAAATTAAATTAATTAATTAAACAAAATTAAATAAAATAAAATTCGAATGAAAAAATATTTCTCTCTAAACTGTAATAGATTTACTGCATACCTGTAATTTCTTCAATCGATTAAAATTTCGATTTTTGTGAACTTAATATACGTAAATACATTAAAATAAATTTAATAGAGCTCTTCTCGGCGGCTGACATCTGTCGACGTATTTTCTGTACTGTACTAGTTCACTGTATTATTACGTGTACTGTGTACAGTGTCACTACGTGTACTGTGTTATTACGTGTAGAGTATTACTACGTGTAGTGTTACTACTTGTACTGTGTTACTACGTGTAGTGTTACTACGTGTATTGTGTTACTATGTGTACAGTGTTACTACGTGTACTGTGTTACTACGTGTGCTCTGTTACTACGTGCACTGTATAATACGTGTAGAGTGTTACTACGTGTAATCTGTTACTACTTTACTGTGTTACTACGTGTACTCTGTTCCTACTTTACTCTGTTACTACGTGTACTGTGTTACTACGTGTGCTATATTACTACTTGTACTATATTGCTACGTGTAGAGTGTTACTAGGTGTAGTCTGTTAATACGTGCACTGGATAATACGTGTAGAATGTTACTAGGTGTACTCTGTTACTACTTGTACTGTGTTACTATTTGTACTGTGTAACTACGTTTAGAGTGTTACTACGTATACTGTGTTACCACTTCTACTGTCATATTACGGTTGCTGTATACTACGTGTAGAGTGTTACTACGTGTACTCTGTTATTACTTGTACAGTTTTACTATGTGTACTGTTTTACTATGTGTACCGTGTTACTACGTGTAGTCTGTTAATACCTGTAAGTGTGATCCTACGTGTAGAGTGTTACTACGTGTACTCTGTTACTACTTGTACTGTATAGTATGTGTACTCTGTTATTACTTGTACTGTGTTACTACGTGTACTCTGTTATTACTTGTACTGTATACTACGTGTACTCTGTTATTACTTGTACAGTCTTACTACTTGTACTGTTTTACTATATGTACTGTTACTACGTGTAGTCTGTTAATACTTGTACTGTGTTACTATGTGTAGATTGTTAGTACGTTTAGAGTGTTACTAGGTGTAGTCTGTTAATACGTGCACTGGATACTACGTGTAGAATGTTACTACGTGTACTCTGTTACTACTTGTACTGTGTTACTACTAAGTGTAGAGTTACTACCTATACTGTCTTACTACGTTTAGAGTGTTACTACGTGTACTGTGTTACCACTTGTACTGTATACTATGTGTAGAGTGTTACTACGTCTACTCTGTTATTACGTGTACTGTTTTGATACTTGTTCTGTGTTACTACGTGTACTGTGTTACTACGTGTACTGTGTTACTACTTTTACTGTGTTACTACATGTACTGTGTTACTACGTGTAGTCTGTTAATACTTGTACTGTTATCCTACGTGTACTGTGTTACTACGTGTAGTCTGTTAATACTTGTACTGTGATCCTACGTGTACTGTGTTACCACTTCTACTGTCATATTACGTGTACTGTATACTACGTCTACTCTGTTACTACTTGTACTGTTTTACTACTTGTACTGTGTTACTACGTGTAGTCTGTTAATACTTGTACTGTTATCCTACGTGTACTGTGTTACTACGTGTAGTCTGTTAATACTTGTACTGTGATCCTACGTGTAGAGTGTTACTACGTGTACTCTATTACTACTTGTACTGTATACTACGTGTACTCTGTTACTACTTGTACTGTATACTACGTGTACTGTGTTACTACGTGTACTGTGTTACTACGTGTAGAGTGTTAGTACGTTTAGAGTGTTACTAGGTGTAGTCTGTTAATACGTGCACTGGATACTACGTTTAGAATGTTACTACGTGTACTCTGTTACTACTTGAACTGTGTTACTACTAAGTGTAGAGTGTTACTACGTATACTGTCTTACTACGTTTAGAGTGTTACTACGTGTACTGTGTTACCACTTCTACTGTCATATTACGTGTACTGTATACTACGTGTAGAGTGTTACTACGTCTACTCTGTTACTACTTCTACAGTTTTACTACGTGGACTGTGTTACTACGTGTACTGTTTTACTATGTGTAGTGTGTTACTATGTGTAGTCTGTTAATACTTGTACTGTGATCCTACGTGTAGTCTGTTAATACTTGTACTGTGATCCTACGTGTAGTCTGTTAATACTTATACTGTGATCCTACGTGTACAGTGTTACTACGTGTACTCTGTTACTACTTGTACTGTGTTACTACGTGTACTCTGTTATTACTTTGTACTGTGTTACTACTTGTACTCTGTTACTCCGTGTAGAGTGTTAGTACGTTTAGAGTGTTACTAGGTGTAGTCTCTTAATACGTGCAGAATGTTACTACTTATATTGTGTTACTACGTGCGGAGTGTTACTACGTGTACTGTGTTACCACTTCTACTGTCATATTACGTGTAGAGTGTTACTACGTGTACTGTGTTACTGCGTGTAGTCTGTTAATACTTGTACTGTGATCCTACGTGTACTGTTACTATGTGTACTGTTTTACTACGTGCACTAGTGTTACTACATCGACTCTGTTACTAATTGTACTGTGTCACTACACAAATTTATACTACGTGTAGAGTGTTACTACGTGTTCTCTGTACTTAGTGTACTCTGTTTATACTTTACTGTGTTACTACGTGTACAGGGTTACTACTTGTACTGTGTTAGTACGTGTACTGTTTTACTATGTGTACTGTGTTACTACGTGTAGTCTGTTAATACTTGTACTGTGATCCTACGTGTAGTCTGTTAATACTTATACTGTGATCCTACGTGTAGAGTGTTACTACGTGTACTCTGTTACTGCTTGTACTGTCTACTACGTGTAGAGTGTTACCACGTGTACTCTGTTACTACTTCTACTGTGTTACTACGTGTACTGTGTTACTACGTTTAGAGTGTTACTAGGTGTAGTCTGTTAATACGTGCACTGGATACTACGTGTGGTATGTTACTACGTGCACTCTGTTACTACTTGTACTGTGTAACTACGTTTAGTGTGTTACTACGTGTACTGTGTTACCAGTTCTATTGTCATATTACGTGTAGAGTGTTACTAGTTGTACTCTGTTATTACTTGTACAGTTTTACCACGTGGACTGTGTTACTACGTGTAGTGTTTTACTATGTGTACTGTGTTGCTATGTGTAGTCTGTTAATACTTGTACTGTGATCCTATGAGTACAGTGTAACTACGTGTACTCTGTTACTACTTGTACTGTGATACTACGTGTAGAGTGCTACTACGTGTACTCTGTTATTACTTTGGACTGTGTTACTACGTGTAGAGTGTTACTAGTTTAGAGTGTTACTAGGTGTAGTCTGTTAATACGTGCACAATGTTACTACATGTACTCTGGTACTACTTGTACTGTGTTACTACGTGTACTGTGTTACCACTTCTACTGTCATATTACGTGTACTGTGTTACCACTTCTACTGTCATATTACATGTAGAGTGTTACTAAGTGTACTCTGTACTACTTGTACTGTGTTACTACGTGTAGAGTGTTACTAGGTGTAGTCTGTTAATACGTGCACTGGATACTACGTGTAGAATGTTACTACGTGTACTCTGGTACTACTTGTACTGTGTTACTACGTGTACTGTATTACGACGTGTAGTCTGTTAATACGTGCACTGGATATTACGTGTAGAATGTTACTACTTGTACTGTGTTACTACGTGTACTGTGTTACCACTTCTACTGTCATATTACGTGTACTGTGTTACCACTTCTACTGTCATATTACGTGTACTGTGTTACCACTTCTATTGTCATATTACGTGTACTGTGTTACCACTTCTACTGTCATATTACGTGTACTGCGTTACCACTTCTACTGTCATATTACGTGTAGAGTGTTACTACGTGTACTGTGTACTAAGTGTACTCTGTTACTACTTGTACTGTGTTACTACGTGTACTGTTTTAATATGTGTACTGTGTTACTACGTGTAGTCTGTTAATACTTGTACTGTGATCCTCCGTGTACTCTCTTACTACTTGTACTGTTACTACGTGTACTGTTTTACTACGTGGACTAGTGTTACTACATCGACTGTGTTACTACGTGTACTGTTTTACTAATTGTACTGTGTCACTACACAAATGTATACTACGTGTAGAGTGTTACTACGTGTACTGTGTACTAAGTGTAATCTGTTACTACTTGTACTGTGGTACTACCTGTACTGTTTTACTATGTGTACTGTTACTACGTATAGTCTGTTAAAACTTGTACTGTGATCCAATGTGTACTGTGTTACTACGTGTAGTCTGTTAATACTTTGACTGTGATCCTACGTGTACTCTGTTACTACTTGTACTGTGTTAGTACGTTTAGAGTGTTAATACCTGCACTGGATACTATGTGTAGAATGTTACTACGTGTACTCTGTTACTACTTGTACTGTGTTACTATGTGTACTGTGTTATACGTGTAGAGTGTTACTACGTGGACTTTGTTATCACTTGTACTCTGTTATTACTTGTACTGTTTTACTACGTGGACTGTGTTACTACGTGTACAGTTTTACTATGTGTACTGTGTTACTACGTGTAGTCTGTTAATACTTGTACTGTGATCCTACGTGTAGAGTGTTATTACGTGTACTCTGTTATTACTTGTACTCTGTTACTACTTGTACCGTGTTACTATTTGTACTGTGTTACCACTTATACTGTGTTACTACGTGTACTGTGTTATAGGTGTACTGTGTTACCACTTCTACTGTCATATTACGTGTACTGTATAATAAGTGTAGAGTGTTACTACTTGTACTCTGTTATGACTTGTACTGTTTTACTACGTGGACTGTGTTACTACGTGTACAGTTTTACTATGTGTACTGTGTTACTGCGTGTAGTCTGTTAATACTTGTACTGTGATCCTACGTGTAGAGTGTTATTACGATTACTCTGTTACTACTTGTACTGTATACTACGTGTAGTGTTATTACATGTACTCTGTTATTACTTTGTACTGTGTTACTACGTGTACTCTGTTACTACGTGTAGAGAGTTAGAACGTTTAGAGTGTTACTACATGTACTCTGTTATTACTTTGTACTGTGTTACTACGTGTACTCTGTTACTACGTGTAGAGAGAACGTTTAGAGTGTTACTAGGTGTAGTCTGTTAATACGTGCACCGGATACTACCTGTAGTATGTTACTACGTGTACTGTGTTACTACGTGTACTGTGTTACCACTTCTACTGTCATATTACGTGTACTGTATACTATGTGTAGAGTGTTACTACGTGGACTAGTGTTACTACATCGACTGTGTTACTACGTGTACTCTGGTTCTAATTGTACTGTGTCACTACACAAATGTGTACTACGTGTAGAGTGTTACTACTTTTACTATTTGTAGTGTTTCTGCGTGTACTCTGTCACTACATGTACTGTGTTACTACGTGTAGTTTTCCTACGTGTAGAGTGTTACTACGTGTACTCTGTTACTACTTGTACTGTGTTACTACGTGTACTGTTTTACTACGTGAACTAATGTTACTACGGTGACTGTGTTACTATGTGTACTCTGTTTCTACGTGGACTAGTGTTACTACTTGTACTGTATACTACGTGTACTGTTTTATTACGTGGACTGTGTTACTGCGTGCACTATATACTAGGTGAAGAGTGTTACTATGTGTGTTATGTTATTACTTGTACTGTGTTACTACGTGTGTACTCTGTTACTACTTGTACTGTTTTACTAATGCTACTACGTGTACTCTGTTACTACTTCTACTGTGTTACTACGTGTACTGTTTTACTACGTGAACTAATGTTACTACATGGACTCTGTTACTACGTGTACTCTGTTACTACTTCTACTGTATTACTACGTGGACTAGTGTTACTACGTGTACTCTGTTACTACGTGGACTAGTGTTACTATTTGTACTGTATACTACGTGTACTCTGTTACTACCTGTACTGTATACTACGTGTAGAGTGTTACTACGAGTACTCTGTTACTACCTGTACTGTTTTATTACGTGGACTGTGTTACTACCTGTACTGTGTTACTACGTGCACTGGATACCTCGTGCACAATATACTACGTGTAGAGTGTTACTATGTATACTCTGTTATTATGTGTACTCTGTTACTACTGTGCTTTGTTACTACGTATGCAGTGTTACTAAGTGTACTCTGTCACTACTTGTACTGTGATACTACGTCTAGAGTGTTACTACGTGTACTGTGTTACTACGTGTACTGTTTTTCTACGTGAATTAATGTTACTACGTCGACTGTGTTACTACGTGTACTCTGTTAGTACTTTTACTGTATACTACGTGTAGAGTGTTACTACGTGTACTGTGTTACTACTTGTACTGTATACTACGTGTACTCTGTTTCTACGTGGACTAGTGTTACTACGTGTACTCTCTTACTACTTGTACTGTTTACTACGTGTAGTGTTACTACGTGTACTGTTTTATTACGTGGACCGTGTTACTACGTCTACTCTGTTACTACTTTACTGTTTTACTGCCTGTATTGTGTTACTGCCTTACTGTGTTACTACGTGCACTGGATACTACTTGCACTTTATACTACGTGTACTCTGTTATTACTTGTACTGTGTTACTACGTGTACTCTGTTACTACTGTGCTTTGTTACTACTTATACTGTGTTACTACGTGTACAGTGTTACTACGTGTACTCTGTTAGTACTTGTACTGTGATACAACGTGTAGAGTGTTACTACGTGTACTCTGTTACTACGTGGAGTGTGTTACTAAGTGTGCTCTGTTACTACTTATACTGTATACTACGTGTATTGTGTACTACGTGTACTGTGTTACTATGTGTATTGTGTTATTTATTATGTGTACTCTGCTACTACGTGTACTGTTTTACTATGTGTAGAGTGTTACTACGTGTACTGTGTTTCTACGTATAGAGTGTTATTATGTGTAGAGTGGTGTAACGTATACTGTCTTACTACGTGTACTCTGTTCCTACTTTACTGTTTTACTACGTGTAGAGTGTTACTACGTGTACTTTGTTACTACATGTAGAGTGTTATAACGTATACTGTGTTACTACCTGACTCTGTTCCTACTTTACTGTGTTACTACGTGTGCTCTGGTACTACTTGTACTGTATTACTACGTGCACTGTATTACTACGTGCACTGTATACTACTTATAGAGTGTTACTCCGTGGACAGTGTTAATACGTGTACTGTTATTACTTGTACTGTTTCTACGTGTACTGCATACTACGTGTTCTTTGTTACAACGTGTTACCGTGGTTGTTATGTGTGCTCTGGTGTTTCTACGTGTACTGCATATTACGTGTTCTTTGTTACAGAGTGTTACTACGTGTATACTGTGTGTGTTACTACATGTAGTGTTATAACGTATACTGTGTTACTACGTGTACTCTGTTACTACTTTAGAATGTTACTACGTGTAGAGTGTTACTCCGTGGATTGTGTTAATACGTGTACTCTGTTGCTACGTGTTCTTTGTTACTACTTTACTGTGTTACTACGTGTATAGTGGTGTAACGTATACTTTCTTACTACGTGTACTCTGTTCCTAATTTACTGTGTTACTACGTGTGCTCTGGTACTACTTGTACTGTATTTCTACATGTAGAGTGTTATAACGTATACTGTGTTACTACGTGTACTGCGTTACTATGTGTGCTCTTGGTACTACTTGTACTGTATTACTACGTGTACTGTGTTACTACTTTTAGAGTGTTATAACGTATACTGTGTTACTACGTGTACTCTGTTACTACTTTACTCTGTTTCTTCGTGTTCTGTGTACTACTTATAGAGTGTTACAACGTGTACTCTGTTACTACTTTAGAGTGTTACTACGTATATTGTGTTACTACGTGTAGTGTGTTACTACTTGTACTGTGTTACTACGTGTACTCAGTTATTACTTGTACTGTGTTGCTACGTGTACTGCATAATACGTGTTCTTTGTTACTACGTGTAGAATGTTACTACGTGTAGAGTGTTAGTACGTGTATTGTTTTACTACGTGTAGAGTGTTACCATGTGTACTGTGTTAGTCTTTACTGTCTTACTACGTGTTCCGTGTACTACTTATAGAGTGTTACTACCTGTAGAGTGTTTCTACGGGTACTGTTTACTACTTATAGAGTGTTACTACGTGTACTGTGTTATTATGTGTACTGTGTTACTACTTGTACTGTGTTACTGCGTGTAATGTTACTACGTGTACTCTGTTACTACTTGTACTGTGTACGTCTAGCATTAGATTTATTTCCAAATAGAACTCTTAGTGAATCTTAGTCAACAAAAATGACAAGATTTTTTCACATAATCAAGTGAACATAATAACAAAGATTATTTTCTTAAATTATGGCGGGAAGAAAATGAAACAAGATTAACATAGAATAAGTTATAAACACAACAAAATAAAGATTAAAACCAAAAAATTAACATAAATATATATATATAAAAATATATATATATATATATATATATATATATATAAAAGAAGAAAAATAACAACGAAATATAGATTTTTTTAAAATTAAGAAAGAAAAATAATAATAATAAAAGAAGAAAACGAAAGAAAAAGTTATAAAAACGTAACAACATAGAGATTTCTTTATAAAAGCTTAAAAAAAAAAAGAGAAAAACAAAGAATAAATTATAAAAATAATTTTTCTTTAAAAAGAAGAAAAAGAAAAGGCCAAGAAAAAAAAAAGCAAAACAAAAAAGAAACAGAGTTTTGAGAATCAGAAGATGCTTTTCTGAATAATGAAGACAATTAAGAACTGGTTAGAAAAACGTTTCGCACTGTATGATCCTAGCGAACATAATCCGTAAGTGGTGCTAAAAGCTTGTAAAACGTCCGACCACCTTTCGCTAGGTCTCTCAAAAGTCGCATAAAAACACCCGTCTAACAACCGCCTTGCTGGAATGTGCGGAAGTGCATTAGTGTTGTATAGTAGACGACTATTAGCAGTCGATAATTCTGACGTTTCTAAGTGCATCTTGATTTCCTTTTATCTCCTTCCATTACATCCACTTTTACTTGTCTTTGGCTTTTCAGTCGTAATAGGGTCTTGATTCGAGATTGCTTTATGGTATTAATTGTCGTTCAGTGTAGAGAGACAGAGAGAGACAATGACAATAATGGGGAACAGATCTTTCAGGCATGAAATGACGTGACTCCGAACAACGTGCAGACATTTGTAACCAGGAGACGATGCTTCTTGGGAAGTAGAGGGAAACAAAAAAAAAAAAAGAAGAAGAAGAAAGTGAATGGATTGCGACACTTTTTTGTTTTTGTTTTCGTCTTAGGTTTGAATAAAGATATCAGAGCGATTAGGTTATTGACGTCTGTGAAAGGAACTAGAGGAAAAATGATAATGGGAAGATCTAGATGAATTAAATAATGGCGATTAAGGTGAAGAAGAAGAAGAAGAAGAAAAGATTTTTTCGAAAATGAAGAAAATGGAAGAAAACAAGAAGATTACGAGAACTAGAACAATAAGAGCAACCCGACTATGAAAATAATTAGAGAAACGAATATGATGATGATAATGATGATATAATAATTGTTATGAGATGATGATGATGATTACTACCTTCATCACAATCATTAATTCTGATCTCCTAATCAAATAATAATAATTATCATAAACTAATAATGGCATTATGTAAATATAATCGATAATAAACTTGACAACGTTGATGATATAGAAAAAAGTATATTTATTATAAATAAAATAATCACAATGTTAAAAAAGATAATAAAAACGATGATGAAGAGTTTTAATGACAGCGAACATACAACAATAAAAATCTAACAATTATCTTCTGTATGTTATTTTTCAACACGGTAAAAAAAAAGAAAAAGGAGAAATAAAAGAAGAAAAAACAGGAGAGATTTCATAAATTTCGTTCCATTTCAGAACCAAAATGGAAGATAAAAGTGTGCAGACTGTCGTCATGAAATGACGAACTTGTGTAGTGCAATAAACTTAGTTCAGCATAAAAACGAAAATAATTATGCGGAAAACGAAATGAAATGGTGGAAACAAATTGATTAGGTTTTTAAAAGCAAAAATTTCCTTTTTATGTAATTCAATTTTCTAAATGCGTTTTTCGAATAATTCTCAACCCTTCCAAAAAACTAAGCAAAAGAAAAATTGTATTAAATGAAGTGTTTTGAGGGGAAAAGAGAGAAAACAAACGAAAACATTATTAATTTACTTCGTGATGGACATGATATACATATGTTACTACAAATTGATAACTAGTTCTTGAATTTTATGATTTTTATTTCTACTCGTTACAAAACTTCAGATTTTGTTTTTCATAATAAACTGCTTCTCTTCTGCGCTTTCCATTTGTCATATTTATTATTATTATTATTATTATTATTATTATTATTATTATTATTATTATTATTATTATTATTATTATTATTATCATTTTTATTACTTCATTTTATTAATACTTTTTTCCTTTGTTGTTACTTTTGAAAATATATCAGTCTCATGTATTAAACATCTGTAATCGCGATTGCCATAGAACATCAGTGCCATACAAATATCAGTATCCAAGGAGACAGATATAAATATATGTAGAAAACAAAGACACACCCTTTATATATTATTTAAAATTATCAAATGAAGTGTATTAAATTACTGTTAATCAATATATTAATATTAAAAATGGTTTAAGAAAAGAAGATAACTTTCATTCGATGTTACAGTCGCTCGTAATTCTTCCGACCCCATTTACTCTCTGTACAAACTGAATCGCACATCTTTCTAGAATAAGTTGACAATAATTTAAAGTGGCACTTTTTATGATTTCCCATGTTGCCTTTAGTTTGTTTCAGTTATTAAAATTATCGATTTCGAGATCGGCCATAATTCAGTATTGTGAGAAAGCCATTAGTAAGGATATGGACCAGGCAATTATAGAAAAATCTTTTAATGACTGCTTTCTTCCACACTAAAAATACACATGAAAATGTTTCGTTTTTTTTTAAAGTTATTTTAATTTTTCAGTTCATAAAAGAAAAACTGAAAATATTTTTCTAAGTAAGTCCAGGAATGCTGATTGTTCTTAGAAATTACATACTTCCGAGAAAATATATTTTCGACAAAATTTCTAGAAAAAACTTTTTATAAATATTTCTTTGTAATTCCTAGAAAATACCTTTTATAAATATTTATTTGTAATTCCAAGAAAATATTTTTTTCTTAGAAATTCTGATTTCACATTTTGCTTAGGGTACTCTCAAGAAAATGTTTATTCTATGTAATTCCTATAATTTTTTTTTATATATAATGTAATTAGAATAAAATATTTCATTGTATTTCATAGAAAATTAACAGAACATTTTTGGGGGTAAATAATTCCGAATATATATATATATACACACACACACACACACACACACATACATACAAAAAATATAATTTCACGAAAATATTTATTTTTGATTCTGAAATAAATTTTTCTTTTCTCTTTGTAATTCAGAAACAATAACGTATTCCCTTCAATTCTAAAAAAAAAAAAAAAAAAAAAAAAATGTATTCTTTATAATTCCACCAAATTTATTATTTTATTTTATTATTATTATTTTTTTTTTTTCGGAGAAGATTTCTTGAAAAGGTTATAACTGATTTAAGTATTATGATATACTGTGACACTAATATCTGATTTTAATCAGCAATGTATATATATCAGTAGGCGTTCATCTGACGCTTCTTACTGTAACTGATATGATTAGTAGAGATCTACATGCCGTTGTCCTTATAACACTGATATATCTCTGTGGTAAGTAATACTTAGGTAGTAAATATATATATATATATATATATATATATATGATACCAAATAAAATAAAACAAACCGAATATTTCAATTAATAATATATGAATTTTTTTCTTTTTTTTTTTTTTGTGATTATCGTTGTCATCATCACCATCATCATCATCATTATCAGCACCACTATCATCATCATCATCGTCATCGACATCATTATCATCAAAACCACCACAGCCACTACCACCACTACCCAACCACAACCATAATCATCATCATTATATTATTATTATTATTATTATTATTATTATTATTATTATTATTATTATTATTATTATTATTATTATTATTATTTTACTCAGGATTTATTATTAGTTTGTTTTTCAATTTTTTTCCCCATACTTTTAAAAATATGTTAAAAGATGTTGTCTTTTCTAAAACCCAGGAAATAAATTATTGTACTTTTTATTCGTGTATATTATGTTATGGGCTCTTTGTATATCGGTGTTTACATGTATCTAAGGCTTTGTTGTCTGTGTTTACGTGTCCATATGTATATAATGTTTAATTTTTTTTTCCTTTTGTTTTTTGTGGATTTATACTGACCGTTATAATTTAAAATCATTAAATAATTCTCTTTATTTCTTTCCCTAATAATAAAAAACAACAACCTTTCTTTATAATGTCTCTCTTAAGAAAAAGACACGACCCAACTTTATAATCAGCTTCCATTAACGGTCTTCAATATTTCTTTTTCTTTCACACAAACGTGCCGAATTGCAATTCTTTCTCGTTTTGTTCTGTTCCGCAGAATTTCCATTGTTTCTGACCATTTGGCTAGAAAAGTCAATTTGAACGCCACATAATTACCTTTATACGCAGAGAGAGTTAAAAAAAAAAATAAAAAAATAAAAATAAGTGTAATAAAAATAAGAGGACGTTATATTGCAATTGCCAAAAATAATGTTGAAATTACTTCCTAATTTTTATCGTTTATAATGGTCTTTAATGGTGAAGGCTTAATGTTGATGAATAGAGAAAAATAATCAGTAAGTTGATGAGATCGAATTGTAGCTGTATTTATTAACAACACAGCCATTTTATGTACAGTGTCCTCCCTTTGAAAGGGATTGGCAAGGGATTGGCAAGGGATTATGGCGTAGTAGATTGCACGATCGATCCCATTTGGTCCCATTATTTGTTATTTTCCGTTCTACCCAATTCTACTTCGTGAATGATTTATAAAATGATGCAGTATTTTCCCCCTTGTCTGTTGGAACAAGATATAAAACCCTCCAAGCTGCTTATATATATATATATATATATATATATATATACTAATTTTATAAAACACAATATATATGTATGTACGTGTGTATGTACTTACATATGTATATACGTATGTATGTACGTACGAATATTTGTATCTATGTGTGTATCCGTATGTGTGGTAGGTGTTTAACGTATTAGAAACTATAAAAATATATTTCAGTTTATCCAGGATTTACATATGTCAAAGAATCACGAAAGGAAATTCGTGGGATCGGTTTTCCATGGGGGAATGTTTTTACAGTTTTGAATATATTTTATTATGTGAGATACACGTATAATTTCCTTTAACAGAGTAACGCTTAACACGTTATAAATAACATATATGACTGTATAGTTTTGACACTGTTTTATTTAAATTTTTATTTTTATTATATTTTTTTTTATTTTTATCTTAATTGGTTGTTCATTACTTTAATCCTTTTTATTTTATTTAAAATTCTTTCATTTCTTTTCCTTTTTATTTTTTTTTTTAACTTTTTCTTCTTATTTTATATACTTTATAAATTTTATTTCATTTTATTTTATTCTATTTTATTTTATTTATTTATTTTTGATATCTCACTGCACTGTACTGTGAAACAATAACATGCTTTATCTCAACAATAATCAGTGTCATCTTCATTTCACTTTATTTTATTATTGTGTTTTTATTTGATTTTTATAATACGTCAAAGATACATAATTTGCTTGGGGACCGAAAACAAACTGGTCTAGCATTACCTCCGTCCATAACTAATATATATCAACACTGTATAGCGGTATGTGTATCAGTTTATCTGTCTATCTATCTGTCTGTCTGTCTATCTGTCTGTCTGTCAATATAATCATAGTAATTGTCATCATGAGTTAAAATAAAATAGAATCGATAATAAAAGTTTGTAAAAAATCATACGTTACCAGTGTTCATAACTGATGAACGTAACCAGTGATATTATTAAATACTGTACGTTACCTCCGCCATCATATTTATACGTTAAAGTCCTATTTTAAGACCATGCTTTAATACCACACGTAATCACTCTACGTTCACAGTTTACGTTATTTTAAACAATACATTATCAGTCCATATTAATGGTATATATTTATCTTGTTTGTACGTTATTTCATTACGTTACAAAACGTTACCTATGTTAATCACATACATTAATCTCCTACGTTTGTATTTTGTATTTTGTGAATTACGTTAACATTATTCATTACTGCTTTTCGATGTCCACTACAGTTTTATCACACTATACACTGTATGTTCTCACTTTTCATCATGGAGCCCATAACCAGTCTAAATTAATGAACACGTCAGTACGTATGTTACACGTTATGATGCCGTACGTTATAACTATAGGATATACCGTATGTTTGTTAATGTATCACATACCTTATGCTGTCTCTCTCACTGAAGGCCGTTTGTTAGCGCTGTTTCAAATACTAAATAGTATCGCTTTCGGTTAATTTCGTACCTTACTCGGTGATAAACATCGTACGTTACTACTGTACTATAAGCTCTAGCTATCATTCTGGGTTAAGGTCGTACCTTGGCACTGTACCTTATAGTATGTTATCGGTGATAAACAGAGTACGTTATCATTTTATTGTATACCCTATGCTATCATTCTGGGTTACGTTCGTACTTTACCATTGTTAATTACTGCATGCTATCATTCTCGGTAAACACAGTACGTTACCACTGTACTATATATAATCCCCAATGCTACAACTCTGGGTTACGTTTGTACCTTAGTACTTTAGTTTATCGTAAGCTTTCGTTCTCCATGGTAAACATCGTACGTTACCACTGTACTATATACGCTAGCTATCATTGTGGATTACGTTCCTACCTTAGTACAGTACATTATCGTATGCTATAGCTCTCGGTAGTAAACATCGTATGCTGCCAGCGGCTTGGTAAGTGAAGCTGTCGGAGTTGTTTGTGTTGTGAAAGACGTATCACTTTACAGCTAATAGCGTGACGGTGATTTGTACTAAGTGCTGGCACTGGATATTCGTTAATCATGAAACGCTGGTCGATAGAGACGCGTTACAAAAGAAACGACCTTGCTACATGAGAGGTTTCATTACAAACTATACTGGCACATGCTTATTATAAAATTATTAATATAGCTTAGATGCTCCACACGCTGGTTATGTAGATGCATTCGTATATCGTATTACAGCATGTACTTATAATCGATTCAGATTACGTAAAATGTGCCTTCCAAGTACACACACACACACACACACACACACACACACACATATATATATATAAAGAGAGAGACACACACACACACTACACACACATACGTATATGTTAACGTATTTAGCACACATACCTAACTCCTGATAATAATTTTATGACACACGTACAAACATACATACATAAATACATACATACATATATAAAAACATATATATACAAACATATATACATTCATACAAACATGCATTGAAACGCGCTTTTAATGAGAAAAGCCCGCTGCTAAAAGCTGTAACTGCACTGGTACTATATTTATTCCCTCCCCCGTGAAATGTTAAGCTTTCAAACCAAGCATTTATTAATTTCTTCTTCTTTTCATATAAGTAACAGCACAAAGCACTGTTAATTCGCCTAACACGACCGTGGTATTCTGGGAGGGTTGTGTGTGTTATTGGATATTAATGTTGATTATAAACCTTTGCCATTCTTAACTCGGACTGTCGCATTTAACACATTCTCGCACTTTACAGGCTTCTTTTTATTAAATCAAATAGACCCTGAACATCGAGCTCTAAACAGCGGAAGACCAATCAACAGTAAATCACACTGTATTAAACAAGGAAGAAGCCAGAGCATTTTTCTCAAATATTTAATTAAAAACAGATGTTTTCGATCGCATGTTACAGCATCCGGTATATCTTAACATGTCACAAACATCAGGGTTTTTGAGCTGGCGGTTGTTGTTTTTTTGTGTTTTTTTTTTACCCTTTCCATTATCCTCTATGAAAGCCTGAACTAGCAAGTTAATTATGGCTGCCGGCAGTGCATCATGGGAGTATGCTAATTAGATAAATAACCCTTGCGAGTCGCATTACTTTGATCATGTTTAAAGTAAATTTCTCGTAGCTTGCAGAGAGACGACGGTGCTTCCGAAGAATCAGGGCACTTTACAAAAACAAATTAGCTGTGTAAATCTTTTACCAGTGTCCGCGATCGACAAAACCCGAATCAAACGTTCATCAACATCATTTATTCCTCGATGTTTTCCGCCATTATTTTCGGCGCTCTTAGCCAGCGAACGACACTCGACCGTGTTGTCGTGAAGTCCAATTAAAACAGTTTTCTCTCGGCGTAATGTATGTATAGCTGCTGTCAAAAAGTCCGGAGTGGTAATCTGCCAAATTACACCAATTAAGTAGAATCTATTAAATTTGCACAGTCGAGGAGAAAACGATTTCTAAGCCGTGGTCGCCAAAGGGCCCAAATTGGTTCGATATCGTCGAAGGAACGAAGTACAGCAATTAATTGAATGGAACAGAGAAAATTGACGCCATACTATTTATTTTGTTAATTTCGTCAGATCAAAGGGTTATTATCAGTGAGTCAAAACGAAATAATAACAACACAGCGATTACACGATTCAGTAATTGTAGTGTTTTGTGCGTGGATTATCAGTACTGTGTGATATCGCTGAATAGTTATCTCTAATATTTCGCATTGGTGGCGTGACTGTGTATATTTAATACAGCAACCATTCTGAAAAACTATATATTATGTTGTTATCAGGCATAATCAGCCACTGTCGTGTAATTCTAATCTGATTGAAAAAAAAAAAAACACACAAACAACAGTAATTTAGATTGTGTAGGCAGAGAATAACATATTAATGCGTCTAATTATCATCTGGATAATGACAGTAAAGTAAATTTAATCTATGTTTTCATCAGGATTTCGAAAAAAAGTCATGGCCTTTATAATTATGTAGGCAGGGCCATGATAGCTAATGTGATTTGGAAAGAGAAAAGTATGTAGGTAATTCAAATGTTCAGCTCTAGTGAGCTTCTATGGAGTATTCTTCTGAATGTACTTATGTGCTGCGGTATGAATAAAATTTAGGTTTTTTTTTACCGAAAGCCAAAGCAAATAAAAGTAGTAGTAAAAACGATGATGTAGACAATGGTACAAGCTCACGAAAATATTCCAATCAGTTAATAGCCTCACTGCTGATAGATCTTTATTTTGTATGTCTAATATTATGTTATCTTCATCATCATCAATAGTATTGTCATCGTTATTACCACCATCTTTATTGTTGTTATCATTATCGTCGTTTTTGTAGTTGTTCTTCATTGCCATCTTCTTCTATTATTATTATTATTACTACTACTATTATTATTACTGTTATTATTATTATTATTATTATTATTATTATCACTATTACTGTTATTATTATCATTATTATTGTTGTTATTGCTATTATTATTATTACTATTACTATTACTATTACTATTATTACTGTTACTATTATTATTACTATTGCTATTACTAATACTATTATTATTATTATTATTATTTATTATTATTTTATTATTATTATTATTATTATTATTATTATTATTATTATTATTATTATTATTATTATTATTATTATTATTATTATTATTTAAAAATATTTCGGTGATGCTAAATAAATCAGCGAAGTACTTTGGACATCTGTTCATCTTGCTTGGCAACTGGAAGAAAATTAACATTTGGTTACCATGAAAAAATGTTCATGCATTTCTTTTTCTTCTTCTTCTTCTTCTTATTATTATTTTTTTTTTCGTAATAAAATAATTAATTCCTAAAATTTATCAACTGATGAAGGTTGTTTCATATTAATT
This sequence comes from Chrysomallon squamiferum, assembly GCA_012295275.1. Lineage (NCBI taxonomy): Eukaryota > Metazoa > Mollusca > Gastropoda > Neomphalida > Peltospiridae > Chrysomallon > Chrysomallon squamiferum. The sequence goes on along the minus strand of CM022672.1, from coordinate 26,871,962 downwards.
CTAGAGACTGAGAGAGGAAGAAAGAACAAGCTAATGTCATTAGCTGATACGGAAAAAACTGAGATTTTTCTATAACAAGATTGTAAAACTTTAAGTAATTAGACAGAGATAGAAAAATACATAAAAGGGTTTTCACGAACCAGCGACTGTTAATTTCTGTGGTCACAGCTGTGAGCAGTTTCGTGCATTTTGTGTGCATAATATCAATTAATTTGTAGATTTAGTGGTAGAGGCGAGTCTAGTGGCGCCGTTTTTAATATCTGCAGTGACAAAACAAGATTTTGATGAGGACTACGTTGCTCATTTCTTAACATCATCGATCATTTAGACGTTTTTGATTTCATGAAAAAAAATTGCATTTGTCTTCTTCTGTGGTCTTCAGATTATGGTAATTTGTGTTTCACTGACTCCAGTGTTTTAATATTAATATTTTGTTAATGCAAATGCATTTCCGTTTCTTTCATTCTTTTATGTTTACCAGGAGACAGACTTTAACTGGAGAGCAATAACAAACAAACAAACAAACACACTTAAAAGTAAATAGATGTATAGATAGACAGACAGACAAATATAAAAATAAATAAAATAAAGTGCTGAGGAGATTATACGATCTTCAGTCTCATCCTGTTCCAGTTATTTTAAATAGCTTGTTACTTGCTTTATTACCCAATGGAAATTTTCATGTATAAATTTTTTATTATTATTACTACTACTACTATTACTGCTATATTTGTTTGGCTTAATCGTACGAATGGTACTCAAAGTTACGGCTGTTTTTAGAATGAGATTTGTTAAATGAGTGCATCAAGAATAAAGGAGGAAAACACAGCTGAATAAAATTAAGGCAGAATCTTTTATTTACAAGTAAAAAAAATCCGCAAAACTTTTTTCTTTCGTAACGTGTTTGATGAAAACAGCAGCAAAATGTACATCGAGAGTCACTGTTTGTTTATACCAATTACTTCCAACATTTAAAAAAAAAAAAAAAAAAAACATATCCATTACCTTTCTGAACTTTAGAATGTTATTTCTTAACGATTGTTTGATGTCAAACAAACATCTATTTGGAAAAAAACGACGACAAAGGAAAGGAAATGCGTAGGGTTTCACATTAAAAGCAAATTCCAGTAGCTTAGAACAAGGAGTAAAATGTTGCTACATGCATAATTTATAGAAGAGAAATTCATCACAAAACAGTTTCAGGAATTTTAAACAGTGCAGTGAAATCGCTGCACTGAATCGATCTTGCGGACCGTCATGCACCGGGCGAGCGCTCTTCCGGCAAGTCAAAAGCTCTGACCTAGCTAAAACGTGAATTTCTAATTTGTCGTGTGAAACAGAAGAAAAATGAAAGAGCTCTTTGTGAAATGAAACACGATCCAAATGTTTATTAAATGTTTTGTCCCTACAGAGATGCGAATTTGTGATCTCATTACAGTAAATGCAATCAGCCTGGAAAACATATCTTGGGAAATGGATTTAATCTTCTTAATATAATTACTGGCGGGTGACAACCTAACGTATTGTTGAAACAATCAATCAAGTATGGGGCCGTAGAGACATTAAAAAAATGTAATCATTGTGATAAACATTAATAGTAACAAAAAAAATAAACTATAAAAAATTAAAATGTGAATTTTAGATGGCAGATCACTAGAGCTTAATAGTTATTTTCTGTGCTAATAATAATAATACTGATAATAATAATAATAATGACGATGATGATATTAATAATAAATTTTATAATAATAAAAGTAATAATGATGATTTCATATTAATAACAAAATGTGTATTTGTTTTCTCTGTGCGTTTTGGTAGGTGCTTAGCAATTTGTCCTTGTTTATTCAGTTTGTCTGTGTCATATAAATTAGTAAAATGTACACAAATCATATTAATGTTTTGCTTTCTCTTTCTATATAAAACCAACATCTTGATATAGAAACAGACAAACTACACAAACAAAATCTGTTTTCCATCGAAAAACAGATTTTAATAATTTAAAAATATCTAACAAAATTTATTATATAAACTCAGCCCACTTCACAGTCCATCCCAAATTAGTTTCGACACTTAAATATTAACGTACGCAAATACACCCATACACACACTACATGTACATCACGTACACAAAATAACCAAATATACACATACAGACAATATATATACGCTCATCCAGACACATACACATTTCCACAATCATTCATGCATCAACACATGACATAAATATCATATTTATATCCATCATTTGCTATAATTCAAATACATTCGTATTACTAAAGTAACAGTACTGTTATTTATAAAAAAAAAAGAATAATAATAATAGTAAAATAAAATAAAAAGATGATGAAATACGTACATTAATGCACTTTTTCGTTAAGCTTGGAACATATCTAATCAATGGAATCGCTTGTGAAGTAAAAAATGGCAATTAAAGTGGGCAGAGAGAACGGGTTGAGGAAAGAGATCCATTAACTGAAAGCAATTTTATCTCTCTATATTTTTATTTTAAAAATCTAGACGCACACAGAAGCCTCTTTTAAAAAAAAAAAAAAACCTCTGAAAAAAAAAAAATAAAAAAAAGAAGGTCTGGCACCACAAGCGAATAAAACGCAGTGCCAGCCACTTGTGTCTAATACGGTGAAAAAGCCAGCCATTTCAATTTCGATAAAGTAGCAAAAGACATTAACTACATTAGTTTGAAAATAACGTTCGTTTAATATGGCTTTATGTTTTAACTAGGATGAACTTTCTCCTGGTAATGGTGCTTTATTATTAATTTATAAATCATTATTAGCGATCATTGTTTTCTCAGCTCAGCTTTCCAGTGCGAACTTGATACGAGACTATAACATTACAAAGCATGACTAAAGCTGAATATAATTTGTTTTCAGTGTATGTACGTGTGTGTATGTGTGTGTGTACGTGTGTGTGTGTGTGTGTGTGTGTGTGGATGTGGGTGGATGGATGTAGATAAATAAGGAAAGACAGAATGATAGATATAGAGGTATATGTATTAGTATACATCAATACCTACGTAAACACATAATGCACGGATACACACTATATATATATATAGATAGATAGATAGATAGATAGATAGATACATATACATATATATATACATACATACATACATACATATTATATAAACACACACATATCATATAATATATACACACACACATGCACATCATACATAATATACAAATTGTATTATTTTTATTTTGTAACACAACACTACATTTTCTTCTAAAATGCAAAAAATATAAATAAATGTTTAATTGCATTTTCGGAAAACGTGAAAACAAATTTTATTATTAGTAATCAATCAGCGCACACGGCGCCTGTGAACTCAGCTACGTATTAAATTAATGCGCAGTTCAATAAAACCCTATCAAAACTTAAACCCATTCATTACTCGGGAGGTCGACATATGTAAAATTAACAACAACGCGACGTATTGACAACAATACTGTTTTTGTTACTTGCGTCAACACGTGTAACTGAAAACTCTTATATCAGCCGATGATAGACGGTGCAATTCATATTTTATTTCCCTGTGATAAATTGTGCCTTACTCTCAGTTAGACAGCGCGTATATTTAAAAAAAATAAAAAAAAAAATAAAAATTAACAACAAAAAAACAACAATAAAAAATCCATAAAATAAATAAAAATTAATTAAGATTAGTGTTGTGATGTGGTATCCTAACGTAAGCTTCAGTAGTTAATTTAGTATTAAAGACTTTGTATACCGCCCCCCCATCAAGCTTCCTGTTATAATTACTTATTGACATTTTTGTTATGCATCTGTTCTCTCAGTTAATTACTAGATAATTAGACACAGGTTTTTTTTTATTATTTAAAAAAGAACAAACAAAAAAACCACAAAAAAAACACACAGTACCAAAGGATCAGTTTCAATAATGGTACTTGCTTTTAATGAATAACCTCTCTTTTTTTTTTTTTTTTTTTTTTTTCAGTCTTTAAAATTGAAAGTGGTATTAAATATTTGAAAAAAAAAAAGAAGAAGTAATTTTTCGTATTTTTTATATTTAATTTAAATTTCACTCATTTTCGTTTTAACCGTTTCTTATCCAGCTCATTTTTTCATGCTTGTAATAATGATCAGAGACTAATTTAAAAATACTGATAATAGCTAGCAAAATTTCAGTTAACTTTATCTTATTAACAAATTCTGCAGCTGCTGCAGCTGTTATTGTTGCTGTTGTTGCATCATTGGTGTAGTTATCGTACCGATGAAACTACAGCATCTTTGCTACTATAGTTAATTCATTGCTAATATTTGTTCTGTTGTTCTTATTGTTGTATTATTACTATTAGCACTACTACTACTACTACTACTACTACTACTATTTATATTACTACTGACAGTATCACTACTACATCTAATATTACTGACTCTACCACTGCTACTATCACTATTACAACAGCTACAGCTCCAACCTTCTGTTCAGATTATACTTCTGTCTTCATTTTCACAGTATTTAATAATAACATTTTATTATTGCCCGACAGCGTACGTTAGTGATAATATTACAGTTTAATCTATCCACTTAATAAACTATATCAATAACAATAAAATGTCTAAATATCCCAGGTTATTATTTTTAATTTTTTTATATATATATATATATATATTTTTTTATCCGTTTTAATAATTAAATAACACATAAAACAGTGCAAATACTGACTGCTGTGAATAAAGAATATTAATTTATTTGTAAATTTATCTTAATGGTTCTGCTTTTTTTTAATAATAATAATGTCGCTAGAAATGAAACCCGCTGTACAGTTCAGAGGTTTACTCTTATCGGTTAGAAACAAAAATACATTTCATACATATATGTGTGTGTGTGTGTGTGTGTATATATATATATATTTGTATATACACACACATACGTATACACACATACATACATTTTATAAGGGTGTGGAATAAAGCATTAGTTGGAATGGAAGAAAGAACAAAGGAAACGACGAAAAGAACTGATCCTGAGTCCAGTGAAGTTCAGCCTTCGCTCTAACCTCATGGATTTAATATCATCGTTAACAGCATAGACCTTTTGAAAAATTTAGAAAAAAAACAACGAAAAGAATGAAGACTAAATTAGAGAATGAATGCGGAAATTATAACAGTGATATTCTTGATTAAAAGGTCGCATAGGGAATTACGTTAGTATATGTTTTTAATTTTCTTTTAATACTTTTTCTTTTTTTAATTTTTTTTTTAAATCTTTTAGTTATTGTTTTTATCCGCCATTTGTTATCATTCAAATACAGTCGTAAAAGAACATTAATGAAATTATGTTTTTCTCTCACAAAAGGAGTTGTTTTTTTTCCTCCCAAATCTATTAAGAGTAGATACGGGTAACGATTTTTTATATAAAAAAAAAAAAGTGCGGCTCGCTTTTGAAAAAAAGCCAATCTTAATGCCAAGACCGATAAAAGCTTTTACAGGTGTACACGTACATAGTATTAATGTATCAATCTAAAACATCGATTGATACCTTTTAAAGCTTTTTGGCAAGTGCCAGGTATCGCTGTAGTCAAACAGCGTCGAACAAAAGAGAACGAAAACCACCCACGAAAAACAATCAAAGTCCAAGTCGATTCGGGTGTTGCATTAGCCTTCAAGTATACACGCTTTTAATCGGCATTGTGCATGGCATGCGTGCTTTGAAAGATTTCCAGTTCGACGTCAAAGGTGACAATCAATTATCATCCATCAACACGTGCTGATAAAATACTGTCTGATTGTTGAAGTCGAGCATTTCTTGCTGTTCATTGTTAAGACTGTCCAATACCAGCGCATTATAAATGTGTTAACATGTAATCATAATTCCGCAGTTAAATGGGCTTTTTTTGTTGTCGTATACAGATTACAAGTTAAATATCGTCCTAAGTGATCCAAATACACTGCGTGTGAATTCTCTTGTTTGAAAACCTTAAAACAAAAAGCACATATGTGCTAATGTTCATTCATTTAAGGTTCTAGTACAGTGTAAAAGTTGACTGAGGCCTAGAAAACAGACAACAACATTTCTATCAGGAGACCGCTCTTTGATTATTACAATTGCAAATAGGAGAAAATACAGAATTCTTGGTGTATGTATTATTCTGGTCAACTGTAGCTTAACGAGCAAAAATGTAAATTTTTATGTTAACATATAATTTAATTAACTCATATTAGATAAAATGAATAGTGGTAATATATACAATAATAATACAATAATGAGTCATACACACAAGTAATATGTATATATATATATATATATTTATATGTGTGTAGGTATGTATGTATGTGTGTACATATGTGTGTGTGTGTGTGTGTGTGTGTGTGTGTGTGTGTGTGTGTGTGCCTGTTGATAGCAAATAAATAAGAACTTTTATATTGACTGTAGGAAGGTCACATTAAATATGATATTATTGTCTGGGACTAAAATCTGAAACACTAACTAACAGTCTGAGTAAAGTAAAAACTAAAAAAACAAAATTAATTAAATATCTACACGCTGACTGCACTCTGACTAATTAGTTTAATTCTTTAGTCGATCTTGATTAAACAAAAAAATCATAAATAAGTAAATTAATAATTTACGTTTTTTTATTAGATAAGATAAATAAATATATACATAAGAAAATAACTAAGTAATTAGCTATATAAATAAATAAAGCAATAAAGAAAGAAAGAAAGATGATATAAGATTTAATAAATAAATAAATAAATAAATAATAAATTACATCCATACAACGTGTTCAATTGTGAATTTGAGCAGTTTTTCTAAATTATTTTCGCCTTTTTCATATGTAATGTGATTTTATTTTAACCTTAGAACCCACCCCCTTAAAAAAAATAAAAATAAAAAAAATTCGTTTTAGATTCCTGTGGTGTTGTTATATTTTATTATTAACAAAGTTTTTTCTCCTATAAAACAATCACTTGAAAGGATATGAAATGTATTGTTCTCAATATTCTGCACGGGCTCTTTAAAATGTTAACAAAACATATTTTTACCATAAATAATTAAAACATATTTATCAGTCATATCTTTATCGAAATTTGATATAATTAATTTTTCATTAATATTAATGCCATATTTTTTGGTTTTGTTCATGCATTTGCTAAATTCTCGGCAGGAGATCGTGTCTTTAAACTTTAATTTATCAGTTCGTTACCGGTGTTGTGTAGCCATCTACGCCGTAGCAATTAACTGAAATGATTTCATTTTTCAAGCTTATAGTTTACGGAGCTGAATAATATATTAATGACCTCAGCTGAATGATAAAGAATGTCTAAAGGTCGTAGAGAAATCTACTTTCAGTCTCATGAGTGTAAAGTGTAAAATAGTGGTTGCAAGACTCTGGGATCGCTTCACGATACCTCAGTTTGAGTCAGCAACCATTGTACTGATTGTCTCTCATACAAAATTATTCATAATTTATCAGGACTCAAGCGGCCGGCGGAAGTCAACCAAAACCTCAATTTGATCTCGTTCACCTCACCTTGTCATTACAAATCTGTCAGACAACCTCATTTCTTACAGAATGTGTCCACGACACACGTGCTTTATAACATCTTAACTGAATCAGGTCTGATTAGGACTTTTTGTAATCCCCAAATTCTATGCATATTTGTTTGTATTGTATGTATGTATGTAGTTTAGGATTTTGAATATTTCTGTCTTATGTACGTCTGAATAGACTCTGCACATAGACAATGTTCAGGAATGCACTGGCGCGGGAGGACAAAGTCCAATCACGACCTCACAAACCCGTCAGATGCCGCTGACGAGACTCGAACGTATGGCACCCATTCGCCCACACCCCGAAGCTGGATGACGTTACCGTTCAGCCATCAAGACAACCTTATATATGTATGTATGTATGTTTGTGTGTGCGTGCCTGCGTGAATGTATGAATGTGTACATACATACGTATATATGTGTGTATGTAAGTAGGTAGGTTGGCAAATGCGTTTATTTATGCCTTACTTCAGCTGCTGTTGTATCGACTATTACTTCTAGTCTTCCTACTGTTACAGCTACTGTTGTCAACACTTACATTATTAATATCTGTCTTTTCTTCATAAACATCGTATTTCCTTGTTCTGAGTCCATAAACTCAGTATTTAAAAGTAAAAGTACATTAACTACGGTGAGTTATTACACAGCTTGATATCACGTAGTAACGATGCATACGTAATGTCACTCGTACACAGGAGGACATTTTGCTTTTATGAAAACACGACTTTGAAAATCTCCATTAAATCAGCTGCTGAAGAGACGTTACACTGTGCAGAAACAAATGCGACAGAAAATGCACACACATTAATCATACACTGCCTTTAATAACTGTTTAATTCTATAAGTAAATACCGCCATTCTCTCTTCACGAACCATTTTTCTCTCAACTTGCCACTCGGCCAAAACCTTTTACCAAAATTACATCCGTCACCACAGCACGCTAAAGTAATATATTCTCGTGGATCAATTTAGTGTCATTAAAATTGCTTTCAAAGGAGAATTGCCGCTAATCTGCCAGACCAAAATGCTCGGTGTTCAAACAAAACGAAGAACAATGGCGCTCGATGTCACCTTCATATTGTCGAGTTTGGCAAGCTAAAAGGTTTATGTTTACTTTTGTGTCAGGTATAAAGGTGTAATGGGTTCGAGATGATGAGCTGTTTTTAAAAGCTGTATGTTCTGTCTAAGTACCTATGACGTGCTTTCGTAACTGTAACAATTTCAGTCAGGAGGATTCCGGGTTCAAATAGCAGCTCTGGCGGAAATATCAAATATTCAACAGCTAAATTTAAAAAAAAATTATTATGCGTGTGTGTGTTTTTTATATATATATATAGATATACTTCTCTTCTTTTTTTAATTTTTTTTTTAAATCTTATTACTGTTCGTCCATCTTTCTCTGAATTTGTCGTCTATCCACTTGTTTATTCGTCCATCTGTCCATTCGTCCGTTCTTCTGACCATTTATTGTCCTTCCTTCCATCACTGTACCAGCATGACCGAAACATGACGAAACAATAAAAGAAGTTTTATCTGTCTATCGATTATCCTGCGAAGATTAAAGGATCACATTTTATTATAAAAGAATAAACGTATTAATTTTTCCTACTGATCAATTGTTAATGATTTCAACTTGTTATTTAAGAACGTGTAAATGGACTTTTGACTATGGAAGACTATCGGCTGTTTAGCATTGTTTTTAATGCATTGTTTTTTCTTCCTGGGAGTTCAACACATGTGCGTGGTAAAGGATATCTTATAAATGGTGATATATTGTATTCATGAGTTGTACATGATATGTTGATTAACACACATACAATGCTTTGTGTAGATGTAGGTGACAGATATCGACATAGAGTGCGAACGAGTCACTGGGAGAGGAAAAAGGAGAGAGGGAGACGGTGAGAGGGAGACGGAGAGAGGGAGTCGGTGGGAGGCAGGGGGGGGTAGATAGACAGAGATACGAAAAGACAGGTAGACCGAACAAGAGAAAAATACATAGAGAGATGAGGGAGAGTGGGAGACACAAAATAAAGAAAAAAGAAACAGAACGAAAAGATGAGAGGCAGAATGAAAGAAAGAGATAGATACGATTAAGCATCGCTAAGAACAACCATAACATTGACAACGACAACATCTACGTCATCAACAACGACAACATAATTATATTAATTAACCATTATTAGTCTTATGAATTTATTTCCTAGCAGACAGACAGACAAACAGACAGACAGACAGACAGACAGATAGGGAATGGGAGAGGATATAAAATCTAACTGTAAAATAACAACATGGTTGCTAATATAAATGTTTAACACTCTACAGATAATTCATCAATTCAGCGAGTTCAAAAAAATTATTTTTCTCATAAACATTTATAGTGAATTACGCCCCAGGGATTTTTTTTCTCCCTCTGAAGGCCCAGCAGTTATTTATTTTTCATTATATCAATATTTATTGCAGATTCAGTGAATTGCTGTTGTTGTATGAACTTTTTTTTCTCAACAAAACAGCAGGACAGAGACAACATCTGCGCTTCACTGATAACATTATAATCATTCAACCACCCATATCTCTCTCTGTCTCTCTCTCTCTCTCTTTTTTTCTTCTTTACTTTTCCCTATTTCTTTCTTTCTGAAAACTCTGCCACAAGTCTTATCGCAAACAATAACTGCTCCCAGTGGAAAATAACACCGTATCATGACGACCGAATCATAACTGGACTCGATATCTCTCGATCAATGCATTCAGCGTTTTTAAAACAAATTTCTCTAAGGTTTAATTGAATGTCACTTTAATTATGGCTGTAATTGCCTCGCATTAAAGGCGCACGTTGCACAAACTGATAAAGAAACCGCCGAAGCGAGCGTCCTCAAACGCGTCCGCTTCTGTTCAGATTATTGAACGCAAAACAGCAGATTCCTATCAGACAAACAATTTTCATCAAAGATTAAAAGCTGAATTTATAAAGCGTCGTATGCTGCAGCAGACAACCGATGTCTGACGACAATGGACAGATCGCTTTTTTTCTTTGTTGTTCAACGCAGTGATGTCTTTTTGTTTCCCCGCTTGCTGTATTGAACGCAAGTGCAAGAGGATCGAACGTGTATAGATTATTGCCAGTTTTTTGTGTTTTTTAAAACTCAAGAGTGAGTTTTACAGAAATGGTTATTGGTTGTATCTTACTAAACAATCGTTCATAGAAATTATATTGGTTATGTGTTGCTTGTAAATGATGGATTTTGTCAGGTGTGCTTGTTTTTGTGAGTATTTTTATGGTGTCTGACACAGTCGACGTCAACATCACGACAGCCATTATCACCACTACAACTACCACCATCATGACTATCATTATCATATTGAAAATAGTAACTATAAAAACATTAAAATAGGAATTTTATCATCATCATTAACATCATTATTATCGTTATCTTTATCATTATTATTATTGTGACAGAGATTACGACAGAGATATGAAGTGCATGATGTACAATTTATTACAAGATTCTCAGACTGAAAAATAAAAAGCGAAATTAAATAGATTTTAAAATGAAGTTCTGCAAGCAAATTAAAAAACTTTCCGTTAAAAGAAGGAAAAAAAAAAAAAAAAAAAAAAAATTAATTTTGTACTAGAATCATAATTTTCTGTCCACAAAATATAATTTACTGTAAATGAAAAAAAAAAAGAAGAAGAAATTAAATTCGTATCAGAAGTCATAATTTTCAATCTTCTAACATTATTTATTGTTCTGAACTTCTGTCTAGTTATTATTTTATCCCTAATCCCCCCCGGCGTTCTGACTACGGGAACGTGATAAAGCGAAGAACGTCGTTGACGTTGGGTAAGGTACGTATAAATTAGCAGTATCGTCAACGTCTTCAAACATCAAGAAAAGTTTTACAACAACTCCGGCCTCGATCGTGACAGCATCTAAGAGAAAGAGAAAGACAAATAAATTTAATTTTGTCAGAAAGGTGAACGAGAACAGAATAATCTCGTCATTTTGTGATAAAAATCGCATTTCGGAAATGATGGAGTCATTATTTTGAAATTTCAACTAACGGTTCGGCGCCAGGCGCAGTCACTGGGCTCTCTGGGTTATCAATATGGCAGCTGAATCTAGCATTCATATAAAATTGTAAATCATTTTTTGATTCAGCTGAGGGAAAATGGGTTATGAGAGATTTCATCTAAAAGCAAATGAAACATTTGTCAGCAGGATGTTACTTAGGACGAGATAGCGTGCAAAGATCGGTAAAACAAGCGAACATGATTCATCAAATTAAAGCCATTTTTCTCCGTCGTTTTTTGACGTGGAATATGACTTTGGGATTATGTAGGGAAAGAAAACTGTTAATTACAGAACGTTGTGTGTGTATTGCAGTAAAATGAAATGATTATAGAGTAAATAAAAATAACAGAGAATGGAGAGAGAATGGAGAGAGAGAGAGAGAGAGAGAGAGAGAGAGAGAGAGAGAGAGAGAGAGAGAGAGAGAGAGAGAGAGAGAGAGAGAGAGAGAGAGAGAGAGAGAGAGAGAGCTAAATACACCACACACGAACATGCATACAGACAGACGGTCACACACATACATACAGATAAATAGACGGACACCCATGGCATAATTTGGAAATCACAGATTTATGTTAATATTTAAAATTACAATAAATAACCTTGATTTGTTCTATAAATTTACACATGTATGTATATAAATCATATATTTAGTTTATTTTCCCGAATCTGTGATCTTCCACAATTTCCGATCCACAGCGACAGAAATAAATTTATTGGAAAAATAAACCATAAAATAAAATTCTAGAGTACAATATTTTTATTCTGATGTTTTAACGACTGAATTTACAATTTCTACTAGTAAGCGTTATAGGATCAATTTATATGAAATACACATACATACATACATACATACATACATCGGCACGAGTTGTTCTTTTTTAATATACTTTTTATAACAACAACATCAATGATCTAAAAAACTCTAATTATGTTCCGTGGATTAGAATTGAGGACAATTAACATGGACTCAGTCGTATATGATTTTTTTTCCTTTCGGAAACTTTTAAATGTATTTCGAATAATAAATATTTAAGGGTGTTGCTGTATGAATATAAACTTTCTCTCGTATAAGGATTTGTTCTTATCTATTGTTTTCTCTATACAATAATAATAATAATAATAATAATAATAATAATAATAATAATAATAATAATAATAATAAAATAAAATCAGATAAAAGGGTTCGTTGAAAAACAAGAGTTTCCTCCCTTCAATTAGTATTCCTATTAATGTGCGGCAACTCTATTTCTCAAAGGCAAAAAATAAAAAAAGATTAAAAATAAAATAAAATTAAATTAAAATAAAATTAAAAAGTAATAATAATAATAAAATAAGTAAATTAATTAATTAATTAATCAATAATAATAATAATAATAATAATAATAATAAAAAGCCCTCCGGTTTCTGAAGTCTGGGATAAAAAAAATTAATTAGTGTGTGTGACAATATAAATAACAAATAAATAGTTATAAACAGATTAAGAACTTCATTTGTATCCACTATTAGTTTTCTTAATAATCATAATATTATTTTATACCATCTCATAGTTCCTACAAAACGTTAGCGAAATCTGTATCTCACTCTTTGTTTTGGCTCTGATCTGTTGGGTATTTATTATGGAATTTAACTAAACAGGCGGTTCCAGAAATGCATTTAGATCATATATCCAAAACCATTATAGGAAGAGTATAATTGTCTAATTTTTTAATGGCATTTGGAACAGCAAACATTAACAGTTGGTGGCAACCGTTTCTGAACAAATAGTAAAAGGTTTACTCCATAATGCTGAAGCGTTTCATATAAATCTTCTGTAAGTTTTGTTTTCAAAACACTCAAATCCTTTGCGAGATAATTTATTTTGTGTGTCTATGTTCATAGTGCTGTGTGTTTGTATTTGGTCTTATTTATTTATTTATTTAGTTAATCTTTGTTTTAGTTATGTCAGTTTACGATTATTTGCGTCTTCTGTCTACTGAAAAAGAGTACGCGCCCCTGTTTTTATTAGTGTAGATAAAAATAAATGAATGTGTAGATACGAAAAGCTTGAATTCAGTAAACAGATAAGCTTTTACGATGCCTCTGAATAAATAAAGCGAGACTACCTGAAAGCGAAGTTTAAAATATTTGTGTAAAGATCAACGTTCCACAGGTAACGGGTTAAAAATAGAACAGATCTCATTGCGAAATACTCACGTGAGATGAAACAAATGTCAAGGTTGTTTAGACCAGAATCAGGTGAACTTTTGTATGAACTTGCCAATATATTAAAATATTGTATGTAACGGATATTTATTAATATTTCGGAAATCAGATTTGAAGATCAACTAAACATAAAACAGATCTCATTGCGAAATACTCACTTGAGATGAAACAAATATCAAGGTTGTTCAGACGAGAATCAGGTGAACGTTTGTATGAACTTGCCAATGTATTAAAATATTGACAACAACAACACTAATAATAATAATAAGAAGAAGAAGAAGAAGAAGAAGAAGAAAGAACAAAATCAAGTAAAAAAGTTAAATCAAATTTTTTTTTTATTTCATTGGTTATGCGTACACTAATTCAGTGATATAGTTCTCTCTCTCTCTCTCTCTCTCTCTCTCTCTCTCTCTCTCTCTCTCTCTCTCTCTCTCTCTCTCTCTCTCTCTCTCTCTCTATATATATATATATATATATATATATATAAAACAACGATAACACTAATAATAATAAGAAGAAGAAGAAGAAGAAGAAGATGAAGAAAAAGAAGGAGATGATGAAGAAGAAGGAGAAAGGACACAATCAAGTAAAACAAGTTAAATAAAAAATGTGGTTTAATTATTTATTTCCGTTCATTACAGTACTAAGATGAATCTGTTGTAAATTACTCAAACAAGTCAAATTTGTTACAAAAATTAACGTCTGGCCACGGATTGCTTGAACGATCAAAACGATCAAAAATGAACACAACTATTGAAATTGATATGAATAATAAAATATGCTTCTAGAACAGATACTGCCTCTATAACAGTATACATCGGGTTCATATACCAGTACCTGATCAAAAATAGAATTCAATTTTAAAATTATAAATATATGTAAGTTATGCGTACACAATATATATATATATATATATATATATATATATATATATATATAGAGAGAGAGAGAGAGAGAGAGAGAGAGAGAGAGAGAGAGAGAGAGAGAGAGAGAGAGAGAGAGAGAGAGAGAGATATCTACATATTGTAATTTATATAGTTAAATTCATTTGACTAAAGTTTTGCATTTAATCTGACGCGAAAGACAAAAATATATATTTTTATTTCATTTTTTGCTAAACGGATATTTATTAATATTTTCGTAAATCAGATCTGAAGATCAAGTATTTTAAAAGATTTTAATCACAGTTTGCAAATAATACGATTAAAATACATGCCGATATATCTAACCTTGAACTGATGTGTCAAAGCGGTACATTCCACAATATCAGCGATTCTGTCCACAGCGAAATGAGTCGCTCAGGCTTCCGAGTTGAACAAACAGATTTAACTTCAAAAAATATTACTGTAGTTAAGAAATGTCTAGCAAATGTTTGTTAATGATCTCCTTGACACCATTAGAAAGTTAACAACTGTTATCTGGCAATGACCTTAAGATATAAGATGAGTAATTTCTGTTAATATGCGATAAGAAATTAGTATTTATATAAGTTAAGAAATTGCTATTAATATACAAAAAGAAAATATAATTCTTCAAAACAGTCGTCTTCATAATGGAAGCGACTCACGTTCAAGTGTTTGTGTGTATGACGTTTCTTGCAGTCTGTGTGAAAGGTGCACCGTACGGGGAAGGTGTTTTGGGAACCGGCGGACTCCAGCCTCCAGTTCCAACCGAGTCTTTCCCAGTCTACTCGCAGCTGGACAGAAATGGCGACTACTTCTTGTTCTGGAAGGCGAATGAAACGCACATCACGTTTGAGACGCACGTGAAGACCCGCGGTTACGTCGGGTTTGGCATTTCTCACAATGGCAACATGTTTCCGGCAGACATTGTTATTGGCTGGGTGGACAACGGCAAAGTTCATTTTAAGGTAGGTTTTTAATTGTGTTTTCGTTTAGTTTTTCATTTAAAGAGAGTAAAAAAAAATAATAATAATAATAAGAGCGTACTCGGAAAGGATGAAGGTATATTACCCTTCGGGTAAAAAAAGAAAAACGAGGTGAAATCTGGTACAGCTAGAACAGTGGTTCCAAACCTTTTTTTGCCAACGGCACACCTTGGAACACCTGGCTAAATATATATGAAAAATATTTGAATTTTCACAAGTCATAGACAGCATACAACTGTAAGTCAAGTTCAGTGTTGGAAGAATGAGTTTTGCCAGGATCTCTAATCCAATCATACTTTTCTGTCATTAATGACTAAAAGTAATTGTTGATGCTTTCGTCCAGGGCTGTCAGATGAGTAAACACAATAGGGATCATTTGCAGTTAGAACGCAATAAAGGGAACATATCAAGACTGCCAGTGATTGCTCTTTTTTTCAAAATCACAATTTTCTTTTTCAGGGCAGCTAACTTGTCTGTTGAAGTGAGAATATTTTCGTTTTTACCTTGCATACTACTGTTTGTTTTATTTAGTTCACTAAATATTTGTTAGGTATTCCATTTCAGACATCCAAAGACGCAACTAAGGTATTAACAGAATTTCTCCTGCTTTTCCTGCAGAAAAAATGATAGTAATTCCTTGTGCAGTTCGTGAACACGATTTATTAATTTGCCTTTCAACAGCCAGTGAACCTCAGTGTGCATTAATAACTTAACATGCTGAGAGTCCATCTCTTTGCACAGTTGTTCAAATAATCGTGACTTCAATGGCCAACGTTTTATATAATTGACCATTCCAATAACTTGGTATAACACAACCTTTAAATCTTCCAGCGATATTTTTGAAACAAGAACTTCTCTATGTAGAAAGCAATGAGTAAGAATGAAATTTGGATTTTCTTTTTCTACAGAATTTTGCGGCACACTGTTTGAGAATCACTAAGCCAGAAGAAAATAATATTTGTTTTTAGTTGCATATTCTGTGATCTGTGTCGCTGTACTTGCGTAATATGTACATTCATAGTCATGGTCCATGCATCCATACATATCAATGTGTATCAGTATGTATGTATATATGTATGTATGGACGATGCCTAAACACATACATATACATACTTAAACAAACAAACATACATACATATATGTACATACATACATCCAAACATACATATATGTTTAGGAAATCAAACATTTTATTTGTTTAGGATCGACACAGTGTTGGTTTCTTTGAGCCAGTTATAGACGATTCCCAGGACTGGACGCTGTTGGCAGGATTTGAACGAGGTGAACACACGATTCTCAAGTTCGTACGTGCCCTGGACACGTGTGACGACAAACACGACATCAAAATAGAGGTTTGTGAAAAAATAGTTCATTATAGATAGATATATATATATATATATATATATATATATATATATATATATGCAATAGTGCATATGTGTGTGTGTCTGCGTGTGTGTGTGTGTGTGTTACTGCGTGTGTGTATATGTGATGGCATGAATAAATAGTCTTGCTATAACTGCTGACAGTAAGGTGTAACACGTAACAAATAGATGAAATTCAGAGAGTGATCGAAAGGACGTCATGGAAAGCATCCATCGATGTAACTAAATTTCCAGGTTTATGCTTATCCTGAAAAGATTGTTTGTTTTTGTAGGACGGAACTGTCAGAGTTATTTACTCTTACCACCCAGACGATCCCGTGCACGACACGGGACTTCCGTATCATGGCAACGCCAGGAGAGGTTCGAAGAGCTTGCTGCTCCGTGACCCAGTTAAGGTCGAAAAACAGATGCCCCGTGACACGAAACATTTTGACTTTATCAATAAGAAGGTAAGAACAAAAAAAAAAAAAAAAAAAAAAAAATAATAATAATAATAATAATAATAATAATAATAAAAAAGAAATGAAATTTAAATACAGAAATTAAAAATGTATGAAACGAAAATTTAATTTAGAATGATAAAATAAATACATGTATTAAAATTAATTGTAGTTTTGAAAAAAAAGTTCTCGTGTTCGTTTCATCTTATTTAAATAATAACGTATACCTTTAAAAAGCCACACATTCTACTCCTTATGGGTTATAAGTTGGAATTCTCTCTCAGTTTTATTATTTCACAATTTAAGATTTCAATTTCGAGCATTATTATTATTTTTTTTTTTTGTGTGTGTGGCTTTCACAGTCTTCCTGAAACTAATAGATTAATCAGATCCTTTTTTCTCAGGAGATTCTGCGAGTTTAGCAGACGAAGGCAGTGATTCAATATGTTTTTCTAACCATGCTCGCTTTGACTCTAATTCAAAACATTGAGTTCGTTGAGTCGTTTCCCCCTCTATTCATCGCTCTAACCCCTAACACTACTGAAAAATAAAACAAGACTAAGGGGCCGTTCAAATATTACACAAAAACAAAAACGCTATTTCTGTCTAGATTAAATACCAACCCACTCCCTTGTAAAGCTAAACTATACAAAATATAAGGCAACGCTTGAAGATCGCTCCCTCCAACAGACAAAGCCACGTGGCAATATTTATTTATACATACATATGTATACTACAATGACGTATTGTTATAAAATGGGGGAAAAAAAGCCTGCGGGTTTTCACAAGTCAATTCTGTCACTCTGATGGAAGTTTGCAGAAACTACCAAAACGGAACCTTTTTTGTTGGCTAGGCTATAACGGCACCTCATTATATTGGATAAATATTGGTGAAACAAACCAGTTTTTCTTACATTTCATTTACGGCAAGGACATAATTTTCCATAACTTTTCCATAGACAAGGTAACAAAACGTGATTTGCCTAAACTTTTAAGGTCCTGGAAAACTCTGTTACAAATTTCCAAAACTTTCCAAGACATTCCAAAACGCTGTTTAAAAGTCCTGATTGCTTTATTAAATTCATTTCAATTAATACTTCAGATTCTTTATTCAGAGAATTGTAAAATTTTATTATAAACATAAATTAGTTTAATAACGAGACAATTGAGACGATTTGAGATAGACATACAAATAGAGAGAGAGAGAGAGAGAGAGAGAGAGAGAGAGAGAGAGAGAGAGAGAGAGAGAGAGAGAGAGAGAGAGAGATTGGTGGTTACTTCCTATTCTTTTTCCTGTTCACACAAGTAATACATCGCATATTTGTGTGGGGTTTTTTGTTTCAGTTTGTTATTCCACCACAGAGAACATTCTACCATTGCACCGCCTACAAACTACCAACGTTTTCACAGAAACATCACATAATTAAGGTAATGTAGGAAAGAAAAAGCGAATATACAAATTTAATAATTTCTTTGGTATTCCAAGTTGACCTCCATTAAAACAAAAACAAAACAATAAAATATCTACCTGTCTATCTATCTATCTATCTAGCTATCTATCTGTCTGTCAGTCTACATGAAATAAATAAATTATGATCAGTATACCCGATGGACTGTCTGTAAATATTAATACATTTTTCAGTGGGAAGCCATTTTGCAGCCAGGAAACGAAGACTTAGTACATCACATGATCGTGTACTCGTGTCCCGGTGTTATAGACCCGTCACGTGATGGCGTGGCGTACGAGTGCTACAACAGGCCGCCACGTGATCTTAGAACGTGTAGAGCAGTCTTCATTGTTTGGGCCGTGGGAGGCGACGTACGGTTGTTGTTGTTTTTCGTCAGTGTGTCTCTGTCCGTGTGTCTATCTCTGTTTATGTTTCTCCATCCTACTCTCTCCTTCTGTCCATGTCTGTTTCTGCCTCTCAGTCGACCAGTTTTTCTCATTATGTCTGTGTATTTTTGTCTCTCTCTCTCTCTCTCTCTCTCTCTCTCTCTCTCTCTCTCTCTCTCTCTCTCTCTCTCTCTCTCTCTCTCTCTCTCTCTCTCTCTCTCTCTCTCTCTCTCTCTCTCTCTCTCTCTCTCTCTGACACTAAGCACATTTTCTTTTCTTATTAAATATATATAATCAAGGCGTTCTATCTGCCGGATCATGTTGGAGTATCACTGGGGACGCCAACAGATCCAGGATTTGCGATTCTGGAGACGCACTACAATAATCCTGGAAAACGTGAGAGTAAGTACATTTTGAATCAAATGTGTACGTGTGTGTGTGTGTATGTGTGTGTGTATGTGTGTGTGTTATGTTGTCTTATGATTTTGGAATTCAAGACGAAACCAGATAAAAGTGATTTAAAAAAAAACTGATATCAAGATCATAAATCATTTGTGTCAATAGAATGTAATTTTATTATTATGCTTTAACCCCATTGATATATTTTACATCACATTTGAAAAATTGATGTTGTTGAATGTGTTTTATTGCCTTTGGGAAGGTCACATAAACGATTTCTTGCTGCTAATCGATTAGAGACGAACTGAGACATTATTATTATTATTAGTAGTAGTAGTAGTAGTAGTAGAAGTTGTTGTTGATGTAGTA
This sequence comes from Chrysomallon squamiferum, assembly GCA_012295275.1. Taxonomy (NCBI): domain Eukaryota; kingdom Metazoa; phylum Mollusca; class Gastropoda; order Neomphalida; family Peltospiridae; genus Chrysomallon; species Chrysomallon squamiferum. The sequence goes on along the minus strand of CM022672.1, from coordinate 26,851,826 downwards.
GTAATAGCAGTTGTTGTTGTAGCAGTAATAATAGCAGTAGTATTTTATAAGTGTATCGGTATTACTTTCTGACAGATGTGGTGGATAGTTCGGGTATGCGGATGTATTTCACGTCGTCACTGCGTCAGTACGACGCTGGTCTGCTCACGACGGGTATTGACGTCGACGATGTGCAGATGATACCGCCAGGTTTCGACAGCTTTGTATCCAAAGGTTTCTGTAATCAGGCTTGTATGTCGAGGGTAAGTTAGAAATTACTCAGAGAGAGAGAGGGAGGGAGGGAGGAGAGAGAGAGAGAGAGAGAGAGAGAGAGAGAGAGAGAGAGAGAGAGAGAGAGAGAGAGAGAGAGAGAGAGAGAGAGAGAGAGAGTTATGCGTTGAATTTCGATATTTTTCAGTATCAACCATATGACCTATTTTCAATTTATTTTACCAATATTCTTTTAATAATATAATTATTTTTCATTTCACTAAAGGTTCAGTTTAAACGTAATTTCTCACTGAACTATTCCCATTTCTCAACATCTCTTTCTTTCAAACAAGATGACAGCTGTGCGTAGTGAAGGGGTGAAGGTCATTGCAGCTTTCCAGCATGCTCATCTTCTAGCCGTTGGCATCACGACTCGAATATTCAGAAACGGTACTGAGCTGAAACCAATCATCAAAGACGAACACTATGACTTTGATTTTCAAGAGTTCAGGTTCTTGAAGGAAGAACGTCTGCTCACAAAGGTAACACTGGCTGCTTTCTTTGTTTTTCTCTGTCTGGTCTCCAAATCTCTCATAAAGGTGCACACAGACATTGTTACAAATAGATGGATGGAAGGCCTGACCTTGCATGGATGGACGAATGGATGGATGCAAGGAAGACTGAAGAAATCCATGACAAACAACATAC
>CM022672.1:26788429-26845929 GCA_012295275.1 Chrysomallon squamiferum | reverse complement strand
CAAGCTTTATACGATTGTCTGTGGCTTTGTTACAGTTCGGCCACAAATCCAGATGTCGCTGAAATGTAAATAAGTCTTTATATATATATATACACATACATATATATATTTGCTTTCCCTGGCGAAACCCATTATTTCTTTTTCTGTCTTTGAGAAGGTTTGTATTCAGCTTTGATAAACTTTTATTTTATTATTGTACTTTAAAAAAATAAAAAATAAATAAATAAAAAATAAGAATATTAAGATAAGATTAAATAAATAAAAAATAAATAAAACAAAAAAATATTAAGAAAGAAAAAGAAGGCAAATTAATGAAAACGATATAACAGACTATTAAATATCAATTAAATTTTATTTTTATCTACAACTTAACCTGCTTAAGTTATAAAGGGATTATTTTACTTTTATTCTTGAAATAATAATTAATATTTATAAATATTCTACGTCTTCAAAACACACACACACAAAGGCATACACACATATACACGTACATCCGCACACATTTAGACACAAATGCGATCTGACTTTATCTTCATTCTCATAGTAATTTTTCTTTAGCGCACTTGGTCGTTAGAGCCTGTCATACTACACAACTACTTACATTGCCCAGTGCTCTGATAAGAATATATTTTACAATAGTTTGTTTTTATTTACGTCAGTTATTTAAAACAGTATTAGTGTGTGTTTTAATATTCACTGTTAGTTTTATGTTTTACATGTGTTGTCGTAGTAACAACATCTGAAAGACGATGCTGACGTCTACGTGTTGTCTGTCCACGTTGTCTGTGTTGGTGGGCTTCGTCTTCATCGTTCCTACTAGTTCAGGTAGGTAATTTTATAAGGGGAAATAAGTATGTAACTAACTAACTAATTAAATAAGTTAGTAAGAAAGTAAGTAAGTAAATAAGTAACAGTTCTGTTGCAATAATAACCAGTTACTGAAGATGCTAATGACAGTAATCTATGTGAAAAATACTAGAAAGTGTTACAGAATGTTAATCTGATTAGTTTATATGATTTAGCATATGATTTAATCTGAAAATTAACATTAGGAATATTTGAATCTTGTAAATACTTGATCAAATTGTTCTTATTTGTGATATTTAGTTGTTATTCATATCATTACTGTTTTTGGCAGATAAAAAAATCCTCAGGCGTCATTCGATAGGAAAAGCTTTGTGTTTAATTTAGCAACCAGCCTTTCCTTGTAAAATGAAACGATCATTTTTTTCTTTACAAACAGTTAACAGTTCCGAGTTCGTGAGTTATTTCTAAATAAGAGCTTCGTGTTAATGCACATTAAGCTTAAAAGCTTGTTCAGTTGCTAAACAGTTTCGTTATAGCTTTATTTTGTATTTCAAATATTTATCAAGCACTAGACCAGAAGACCGGGAAATACCAGAAATCTGGGTTACTTCCGGTCCCAAGCTTGCCCGGAAAATGGTTTGGTACTAAAGTATATAATATGTATACATTTTGCTTCATGCAGCGAAGTATTATTATTATTATTATTATTATTATTATTATTATTATTTAATTTTTAATCTTTACAGAAAATCCTTGTTGTTCCTATCCATGTAAGAACAAAGGAATCTGCATAACAAAAGGTTTTCATCAGTTTTCATGTGACTGTACTGGAACTGATTACTATGGAGATCTGTGTCAATACCGTAAGGCTGTACCAATTTATTTCATTCCACTTGATTTACGACGATAACAGAACGCAAGAATTACCTATTATTATTGTGCAATAAAATCTGCACAGAATATTTATACACACTTACAAGCACATACTGATGACCCTCGATTTCACAGACTAATAGAGGGAGCACAGGTCTGGGCAATCGCGAATGTAAAGATTAACCCAAAATGTATCGAAACATTAAACTTTAGTATATATAACAGCTATATAATAATGTAAGAACAATATACTGACACAAAAACAATATAAACAAATGTCATGTAATATATGTAAAAACTAATGTGCAGAATAAAACTGTAGGCTAGATTTTGCTAGAATCGCAGGTCTTGGTCTCGTCGTCTTAATGTATTAGAACATAATAATTGACAGAATGTGTTTTGTTATACTCTCTATGATTTCAGAAACCACTGCGGCGTACATTTCTGACAGACTGACGATAACCTCGGACGTCCTGGCTTTCCTCTCCACGCGATACGAGTTGTTCTGGAGAATTGTGAATCTGATTCCGCTTATCTACAACAAATTCATGGAAAATGTCCTAACAAGTATTATATCTCTTTTTTTTTTTTTTTTTTTTTTTTTTTTTTTTACACTATTATCTTTTAATCTACCTCGTGTAAAGTGTACAAACGAATTGATTTTATAGCTTTAGATTTTGTTTTTGTAGATAGTAATTTCGTTGGGAGGCATGTTACGTTAGTTAAATTTATTATTAGCAAAGACTGGCAGTCAGTTACAAATCACTTGGAAGTATTCCAAAAGGGGTTTTGTTTGTTTATACCATTATTATTACTGTTGTTATCATCATCATTATCATCATTACCGTTATCATTACAGACATGGCAGAAATATATCTGCTAAATTATTTACTTTTAATATTTCAACAAATAATTTCGATTTTCCTCACTGATGACCTTTTTAAACAAAAAAAAAGTCTTTAATCAATTCACCTTTACCTTCTAAATTGAGTTTTAAAACTGAGTTATTTAGTTTTATAATAATAGTGATTTCGTATCAGATGCAAATTAAATACATACGAACTGTTCTTCAGTTAAAGCTAGGTTTGTCGGTTTAAATACATATGAACTTTTCTTCATTTAAAGCTATGTTTATCGGTTTAAATACATATGAACTGTTCTTCAGTTAAAGCTAGGTTTGTCAGTTTAAATACATATGAACTGCTCTTCAGTTAAAGCTAGGTTTGTCGGTTTAAATACAAATGAACTACTCTTCAGTTAAAGCTAGGTTTGTCGGTTTAAATACATATGAACTGTTCTTCAGTTAAAGCTAGGTTTGTCGGTTTAAATACATAAGAACTTATCTTCAGTTAAAGCTAGGTTTGTCGATTTAAATACATATGAACTGTTCTTCAGTTAAAGCCAGGGTTGTTGAAATCCCACCGAACTACGATTCAGAACACACGTATGTAACTCATGGAATTACAGTGAACAGAACTTTATATGCGAGAATGTTGCCACCTGTTCCTATGGATTGTCCAACACCAATGGGAGTTAAAGGTGATGCTTTCAGTTCTTAATGTCATTGTACTTATGCGTGTATGTACGTACGTACGTATGTATGTATACATGGATGTGTGTGTATGTATGCATGCATGCATGTGTATGTGTGTATGTATGTATGTATGTATGTATGTTCGTATGTTTATGTACGTATGTAATAATGTATGCAGTAATGTACGTGTGTATGTGTGTGTGTGTGTTTGTGAATGTTTGCGTTTATGTGTATGTGTATTTTTCTTTCTTATCTTTTTCCCCCTCTGTTATTAGTATTTCTTTCTTTTCTTTTCTTTTCTTTTTTTTTTTTTTTTTTTTTTTTTTTTTTGGTTCTATTTTTATATGCTAATTTTATTGTTATAATTCTTCTATTCTTCATCTGCTGCTGTTTCTTGTTGTAACTTATTATTTACTAGGTTTTAGTCCCTTCTTTTCCTTGTACTTCTTTTCAGCAACCACTATTACTATTATTTGTTTTGTCCAGGCCCTAAAGAACTTCCTGATGTGGACCTTGTTATAGAGAAGCTGTTTGTGCGGAAACAGTTCAGGCCCGAGGTGCGAGGTACAAGTCTTCTCTTTGTCTTTTTTGCACAGCATCTCTCACATCAGTTCTTCAAGACAGACTTTGACAAAGGTGAAGAAATTACTTGGGGTAACCATGCCGTAAGTAAAAGTAGTATTAGTTCTGTAATTTGTATACTTTTTAACGATTTTCAATTTCCTTGAATTGCTTTCAAATCTTTAACAATGGAATTATTATTATTATTATTGTTGTTGTTGTTGTTGTTGTTATTATCACTGTTACTGTTGTTGTTGCTGAACTGGTGTTAAGATTCACAACTGTTAACAGATCTGCTTTCATTGCATTTCTAAAAGAATATCAACATTTTATTTTATTACAATCATTTTGAATGATATTTTGCGACATTACTGTTTTTTTAAAGGTTTTTTGGGTGAAATGTGCTCGTTTATTAATATATCTCTATCTGTCTGTTTGTCTATTTAATTATCTATCCACAAACACAAATACAGAACACACACACAAACACATATACAACAATGCAGTTAGTCTGAAAAATTCTTCGAATGAATGACTTATGTTGCTAGGTTTGTACCTCTTTTACCGTAATTTGAAGTATCTGTTAGTCAGTTTGAATGACGAATGTTGCTATGTCAGTATTTCTGTTGCCGTCAGTTTGATGTACAGTGGTACCTCGACTTACGAGTGCCCAACTTACGGGTTTTTCGAGTTACGAGCAGTCGCCCGGTCGATGTTTTGTTTTGAGTTGCGAGCCAAAATAGAGTTACGAGCGAGCTTCGTTTACTTCACATGGTTACATCGCCGCGGAAGTATCTGCATTGTGTTGTGGTTGCGTTTTGTGCAGTATAAAGCTTGAATTCACAGAAAAACACGAGTGAGGTGTGCACGTAGCGCGACTTGGCTAGGCAGTACGAGCTCCAAGATAAATACACTTTACTAAACCAATTTATTTCTTTACATTCTCTTTTATATATTATTATTATTATTATTTATTTATTTTTTTAACAATATTTGTCATTTATAAATAGATTTTTCTTATATAAAAACACGTTGCAAAAAAAATATGGGGTGATTTTTAGAGGGATTGGAACGGATTAATGGTATTTCAATTAATTTCAGTTGGGAAAATTCATTTGATAGACGAGCAAATTGAGATACGAGCTCGGACTCGGAACGAATTAAACTCGTAAGTCAAGGTACCACTGTATTTGTTAGTTTGAATGACGAATGTTGCTGTGTTAATATTTCTAATACCGTCAATCAGAAGTATTTGTAAGTTTGAAAAGAGATTTCTGTCGAATTAAACAATGCGTGTTGCAACAATGATTTTTATGTACAGTTAATGTGAATTAACTGTGTTAGCAATTTACCCATTCTTTGACAGTCACTGTGAATAACTTTCTCTTAATTTTGAGTCAGTTTGAATGATCTTTTTCACCGATTCACAGGATTTCTTTCAGTCAGTGTCAGTGGAGAATTACGTTGCTTTACTGATGTACTGTTGTCATTTTGTAGATGGACTGCTCGCATATCTATGGCAGAAACAGAACAGTAGAAGCCGCGTTGCGACGTTTTACTGATGGAAAATTAAAATCACAGGTATTATTTCACTGAACCATAATAATTATATTTTTATTCTTGTTCTTTTTGTTATTGTTTTTATTACTGATATTGTTTGTTTGCGGAGAAGTGGTTTTTATTGTGTGTTTTTTTTTTGTGTGTGTTTTTAATGCTATTGTTATTGGGTTTTTGTTGTTGTTGTCATTTTATAGCGGATTTAAAAGGAAATGCTACATACCTTTCTCGTAAACGTCATTTTTTTTTCCTCATTTTATTTACCGAGATTATTTTACAAAATGAAATAATTTAATAACAGTAACGTATATTAAGAATGAGCAATAATAATTTCCAAGCACAAGAAACTCGTGGCAAATGGGCCCCTAGACACATTTAACTCATTACTCTACGCAAATCTAAAACACGTCTCTTTCATTAGTTAATATATTTCGTTTTCTCTGTCTCAGATCATTGACGGCGAAGAGTTTCCCCCCTATTTAAAAGATGTCCAAGGTGTTCCTAGGCGGTACCCATCGAACCACTCAGAGAACAATTTCGCCCTGGGACACGAGTTTTTCCTTTTGCCTGGAGTCTTTGTATTTTCCATCATTTGGCTGAGAGAACACAACAGAGTTTGTGACATCATGAAAAAAGAGCACCCCGAATGGGACGATGAACAGTTGTTTCAAACAGCGAAGCTGATTATAAATGGTAAACTTTGTTTAGAAAAATTATCTAATAACATTCCGTTTACGTCGTCGTCAGTAAAGATCGCAAAAATCATTAATATTATCGTGCTATTCTAAAATAATTCAGAAAATAAGAATTAGCGAAATTTGCTAAACGATGTTATTCCTGTCATTTGCATATTATAATAGTATTTTCGCTATAATTATATGGGTATCTATATTTATGTGTGTATCTACATGTTTTACATTTCATAGAAATATAAACACACGTATTATATATCAGCCTTATTTCCATCTTCTGCAAGGTATTCAGTTGAAGATAGTTATAGAAGACTACGTACAACATATAAGCAGCTCAGCTTTCCGTTTCCGATTTAATCCTGAGGTACTCTTTGATAAACCGTTCCAGTACCAAAATCACATGAATGTCGAGTTTAATCACGCGTACCGTTGGCATTCTATGTTCCCAAAGGAATACAAACTTGGCCCCATCATGTATCCAATGGAAGAGTACAAGTTGAACTTACAGCTCGTCGTGAAACACGGAATGCACGACGTCGTAGACTCTATGTCAAAACAAAGAGCGGGTCTGGTAAGATCTTGCAGACATAAAATAAAACCTTGGTTTGCAAACAAGTCAAAATCTCTCTCTCTCTCTCTCTCTCTCTCTCTCTCTCTCTCTCTCTCTCTCTCTCTCTCTCTCTCTCTCTCTCTCTCTCTCTCTCTCTCTCATTTTGTGTTGTATCAAATCATCAGTTTTTAACGTACTTTTTTAAAATTTATTTTACAGTGTAAGACATATAAAATTTTATATCATATTTCGTTGTTGTTCATTTTATTTATTTATTTATTTTACTAAAAAAACAAAGAAAAAGAAGAAAAAAGATTACATTTTTTTATTATTATTATTTTTTCTTAACAGAGTTAATTTTGTTTTCAGTTTTCGAATACTGAACGTAAATTTCTAGCAGAATCATCAACTGCAGACCTTTTTTTCTTTATCAGGTCAGCTTTTACAACCATGGTCCATCTGGAATACCCATTTTAAAACAGACTATTTTATGTGGTCGCAAACTTCGATTCCAGTCTATGAACCGTTACAGAGAAAAGTTAGAACTTCCTGCATACAAATCGTTCGAAGAATTAACTGGTAGGTGTGGCGTTTTTTGTTGTTGTTGTTGTTTTTTTTCTTTTTAAATAGGTATTTGACTCTATGAAAGCTAGATTATTCTTTAATAGCATCCACACAAACACGCACACACAAACAAACAATGTATACACACACAAACATACACACATGCATTCACACACAAACATACATACATACATAAAAAATATCATACACTCATCCACTGAACGAAATACGAACCTTTCATATTTATATAAAGCATATTAATATTTCTGCTTACGGAATGTACTATTACTACTGCTACTTCTACAACTACAATTATTAAAACGTAACTGTTGTTATTGTTGTCATTATTATTAATAATTTTAATTATTATTATTGCTGTTGTTATTATTAACAGTAGTAGTTGTTATTGTTTATTATTATTATTATTATTATTATTATTATTATTATTATTATTATTATTATCTGGAAACAGGTGAAAAGAAAATTTCAAAAATACTACAATCTCTGTACGTGGACGTTGACGCAGTAGAACTCCACGTCGGCCTCTTGGTGGAAAAGAAACGCGGGAAAAGCATTTTTGGAATTACTCAGTCTGACATCATCAGCGCCTACTCGTTCAGGGGAATCATGTCGCATCCGATCTGCACGCCTCATTTCTGGAAACCTTCGACATTCGGAGGCGACGTGGGAATGAACCTGGTGAAAACTGCTTCCTTGGTCAAACTGTTTTGCAACAACATCAAAGGACCGTGTCCCCAAGTGTCTTTTAGAGTGCCTGATTTCTATGAGGGCGACACCAGTGAAGATTACAAAGAGGAACTTTAATTTTTTCTGGCTTTCTTTTTTTTATTCTTTCTTTCTTTTTTCTCTTTTAAATAAGAAAATGCTTACAATTTTGAAATAATCCCTGCATACTCCCATATTGTGCTTTCAGTCTTTTCCAAACAGTGAAAGATTTATATTAAAATTGTTTATACAACATTTAATTAAAAAAAACAAAAATCAAAGACAAATTAATAATAATAAATTACCGTGACACAAAATCAACATATTAATGTTTCCACAGATATTATATTGTAATGTCTAATAACATTCTAGACTGTACAAATGATGTTTAACAGTGTTTTATTTGGCAGTTTCCTAGTAATAAAAATGAGTGCGTTAAAAAGAAATTGAGGAAAACACAATAATCGTGTTCAGTTATAAACATAAAAGAAATTAAAACCATTGTTTTGTTATTATATAAATAGAATTTGTTTTAAATTATTATTCCTGCCCCCCCCAAAAAAAAAGGTAAGAGAAAGAAAATAATGAAATAAGAAAAAAAGAAAGAAGAAATACAAGAAACTAAAATAATATCAACAACAAAAGCAACAACAACAACAATAATAATAATAATAATAATTATAATAATTAAAAAAAATAATAATAAAAGAACAAAAATCAAGTACAGCATTAAAATTGACAATATGTAAGACTGCACAAAAACTATATATATGTTCACATTATAACTGTCTTCCCTCATTCAGAAGAGAATGTTGTAAAACAGGTCTTGGTGTGGTGTTCGTGTAAGAGAGAAGGAGTGGACAGACAGGATTAAATCGTATCTCTTCATGTAGAGATCGTGTTTATGTTCACTGAGGAATTTGTATCCACAAATTTCTAGAAAGTTATACAATAACGACGACGAGGTCACGACAACAACAACAACAACAACAACAATAATAATAATAATAATATTTTATGAATATTTAGTCCATGCAATAGATGATGTTAATATAGTGCTGGATGGAAAACAAAATAACGATTTTCTATAAACGCGGAATGACATCGCAAGTTACTCAAACATCTCTTCAGTAGAAAGGAAAAAATGGATTCCTAGTGTTGAACACTGACCATTTAATAATAATGATGATGATGATAATGATGATGACGATAATGATGCTGGTTATAATAATAACAATAACGATAATGATGATAATAATGAGAAGATAATAGTGATGATTATAATAAAAATTATCATATTGTTCACAATTATTTCTTCTTAATTACTTTTGAAATACAGAAACTAGTACAAATGCATATACGTAATACAAAAGACTGTAATTCAATAGTACAAATGCGAATAACTAATAAAATAAATTGTAATTCATCAACATCAATATCAGTATTATAAACTGTAAATCAATAGTAGTTGTGAATAAGTAGTACAATAAACTGTGAATCAAAAGTACAGAGTAAGTAATAAAAATATGTAAATTAATAGTACAAAAGTAAAGAAATAATAAAATAAACAGTAATCCAATAGTACAAATGCGAGTAAGTAATGCATAAATTGTAAATCACTAGTACAAATGTGAATAACTAATAAAATAAATTGTAATTCATCAATGTCAATAATCTGTACTTCACTGGTATAAAAATTATTTTCTCTAACAGACCTGAGATCATTTTATTTTAAATGGTTTGATTTACTTTATAAAAATGGTTTATAATTTACAGATCAAAGCCTGCAGTTGTTTTCTTCTGTACCCAGTTGCTATTTAATCACTGTAATTAATGAAACTAAATTTCCTCATAGTCTATTTAATATACAATATTAATCCAGTCCACTGAATTTACAATTTAGGATTAATATTTAAGTGTCGTCTTCATAACAGGAGGATGGTTCACATTTTTTAAAATTTGTTGTGGTCTTAGAAAATTTGTGATTATTTCTAATAAATGTTCAAATATTTCATCTACGTTTTGCGTATTTTGACATCCTGAAATATTCACGCATCACTGGCGTTTAAAGTTCCCACATCTTTAAAACCAGCTTGAAAATCACGTTCATTTGGTTTCATCTTCACTGAAACACAGAAACAAACTATACTCACAAAAAAAGTAATTGTGAACACTGTCACAAAGCAGATGGCATTCAGTGCTTTAGCAGCCATCTTCCAACTGTAGATTTTCTCATTTCTCACGATGCGGCTTTTGTTCGGAACTTCGACTGGCTGTTCTTCGTGAGCATCGGGATGATCTCTGTGAAACAGACTTAGCAGTTTTTTCATCCATCTTGGTAAAGATTCTGAGTCAGGGTTGTTGTAGAAGCGAATGATGAAGACAGAAGACATGGTGGTCATCACTTTCACGGTCAGCATGGTGAGGACATAGACTCTGAATATAGACAGTGTGTCTGAGACGTCTGGTAACAAACTGTTGATTGTGGACACGAAGACATAAAACGACAACAAAACAGAGACTCCCAGTGAAATTCTTTCCTCTGACCCCACGGGAAGCAGAAATGAACCGAGATTTACAACAGAGAGCAGCAGCATTGGAATAATTCCAGAAATGATAAATGACAAAGGATTCCTGTGTAAGACGACATGTACCTCCACAACAGCCTGTGTCAGGTTTTCCACTTTGAAAAGTGAACGTTTGTAAGAGACCTCGCCTATTTTCCATTCTCCTTTAACTTTAGATTCGACCCATGCATACTTGTGCGGGAATAAGTCAACTTCGTCAACAGAAGACGTCCACGGAATAAACTGCAGAGAGCAAGTCTGTGAATCAAAAGGAAAATTAATTATGTTTATATCACACTGTGTACCCACGACGAGTCCAAGAAACATCGTCACATCCCCAGTATTTGAAACTCTAAGATCTCCGCCAGTTGAAGAAAGTATGTCAAACCTATTCACATCATTCATCAGAGTGACAGTTGGCTTCCATATTTTGCTAACTGGCAAAATGATTGAATTGATTCCGAAATATTCACTGGCATTCCAGAAAAGTAGCTCGTCTTTCCATTTCATTTTTAACCAGCCTCTTGTTTTAATCAGCTGTTCCGCTTCAGCGACGTCTTCGACTGCTGTGAGTAAATAACTTAACGTTACATTCACAGGTTTGGAGGCGTTCTTTACTGGCCTCAGAAACGGTTCGTAGTCTCTGAAAATGTCTCTGTACAATTTGTTAAAAGGACGATCTAAAAGTACTTTTTGAAATTGTATTAAAATTAAAAGCAATATAAATTGTTTCAGGAGCAACATGTTCTGGTTCTCTATCCTTGTCCACACCAGGCGGATAACGAAGAAGATAACACACTATGGTCGAAACTACGAAAAGGTGGCAGGCAACGGCTAATTTGTTGATTATCCCCCTTGTATATTAACTTAGTTGAGCACAAGGTGCCGCTGTACGCAAATAAACAGTTTAATAGGTGTATGATGGGTGAGGAAAGTACAGTTAAAATTAAATGTTTATTTTTCACTTATATTTGCAAATATGGATTTATCGGGGGTTAATTTCTGTTAATCTAATACACTCTTATTGGGAATATCTAAGCCAGTTACCGAGTTCAGAGTTAAACTTTTTATTGTTTTATCTTAATGATTAATCGTAAACTTTTTTGTCGGTAATTGTGGACATTTAAATGATATGGTTTTGATTTGATCGGACGATGTCAGTGTTAATTTCTGTAACTGCTTTGAAGCATAATTTTGCGGTTATTAAATAAAATTACTGTAAGTTGATTTTAATAATAATTTTGAGTAAGCTGCGAATTATGTATGTTGTTTACTTCCGCCACAACCGATAGGGCACGGATTATTTGAATTCTTTTCATAAATGTCTGAATTAGTAAATTGTGCAAATATTATCCAATATGTTAAATATTAAATTTCTGGATTCCATATAAATGTTGTTATTATAATCCAGTAGATTTAAAATAATAAATCAAAATATAATTATATCAAGCTTACGTATTTAACGACAGCAAAATTTATAAGTAACCACAAATATAACAGCTTGAAGTTACACTTTCTTTTTTCTTTTGTCTTTTTGTAAAGTTATTGTTTATGTTGATGAAGTAACATATCGCATTTGAAAAAAAATAAAATAATAATAATAATAATAAAATTTTAAAAGATAAATAAAATAAGATAAAAAATTAAGCAGTTTATCAGGAATATATCGATTTTGTGATCAACAATATTTACAACAGTAATAATAGAAAAAATGTAATAAGATATATATATATATATATTCACCTTTTTTTAGTTTGGACATAGGGAAATAGTGCTGTTAATATGTATGTATTGAATGTTTATAATTATTATTATTATTATTATTATTATTATTATTATTATTATTATTATTATTATTATTATTATATTTATTATTATTATTATTGTTGCAATTGCTATTGCTGTTATTATTTATTTATTTATTTGGTATATGGAGGATTACAAAATGGTGTAAATTGATAGATTTGATTTACAGACATTAATCCGTTAAATCTGCTTTAATCTTAATGATTAACAAATGATATTTTTGTACATACTTTACCATGAACAGGAAAGCAGTATGTACCAAGAAGTACTCTAAGAAACATTTCTGCAATTTTCTCATTTATGGCCAGCATAACAGCATATACATTATATTAATATTTGTATGTGTGTGTGTGTATATGTGTGTGCTTGTAATACATAAGATAATTGTGTTAGATAAGATATAATCACATTCATGTACAATTTTCAGATTATCTGTGCATTGTTTAATAAAAAAAATAATAAAAAAGTAATCCAAAATTACAATAACTAATTATCAGTATAATATTAACTTTTTTTCCTGAAATATATTGATGTCATTTTAATAACATAAAAAAAATATTTTTGTATTGCAGACGGAATCAGATTTAAATATTGACATTAAAGGTATTGTTTTATGCTTGAATTTTTATTTTTATTAATATATTTATTTACTTACTTACTTACTTACTTACTTACTTACTTATTTTAAATTTTTACAATTTTTAAATATATTTTGTAACATTAAGTTATATCATAACATTTAATTATATTTTTATCAGTGACTGTATTTGGTACAATTTTAATGTGTTGAACATCTGTTGTAGACATATTTTACAAATGTTAATCATACAGTGTCACAAAGTTTAGAGTTAAATATTATTATTAGTGGTAGTTCACAAGGTTTGTTTGAACATGTAAATTGTTAATATATTGAATCTTTAATTAAATAATTTATTATTGCCATTATTATTATTTTTAACTTTTACTAAAATGCTTTATAGTTACAACAATTGGCATAAATTATGTAACTAGCTTTGTTATTGTGTTTTTATATTTTTTTTTTTGTGTGTGTGTGTGTGTGTGTGTGTGTGTAAAATTAGCATGTTATATTTATATTGGATGAATAAAATAGTATAATTTCCCATGTGGCATATTGTGTATGACAATCTGGCTTGCATAAAAGTAAAATTAATATTCTATTTGAATGAAATCTAAAATCTACAGTCAGGTGAAACTGCATATGTATAAATAAACTCACTAGGTCTGAACAGGTAACACTGAATAGTATTGGTCTGTTCGTTTATCTGAATATCTATAATCAATTTTTATTTTTGTAAATAAAGGTATGTTTATATTATTATTATTATTATTTTATATATGTATGAATATATAGTTATCTCTATGTATGTTTATGTATATGTATGTATGTGTGTATATATATATATATAGGTACATATGTATACACACACACACATTCATATACATATACATTATTATTATTATTATTATTATTATTATTATTATTTCCAGGCAGCTGACTACAGAAGAATTTAGAAGGATATCATATCAGCAGAATGATGCAAAGATTTTCTTAGTTGTCATGTGTCATTCAGTTTAATATTTTTAGTATGTTCTGAATAGTTTTATCCAGTTGTATATTTTTAGTATATATTGTTTAATTATTGAAGTTTTATAGAATTTAATATTTTATTATAGGTTAAATAATTTTTGCATTAATTATTTTATAAAAAAATTATGAACTGTCTCCAGGATGTATTTGTAAGAAAAATAGTTAATTAGTCATTTAAGCAAAGAACACAGTTCTTTGACCGAAAGTGAATAGTTTTAAAAAAATCTATTATAAAAGCTTTTCAGTTAATGGTTTGTCAGTCAATATTTGCCCAGTTCCAACAAATAGAGCAATGAATTTAAGAAATATATATATTTGTAACTATATCTAAAGATGTCTATTTAAAATGATAATAATAATAATAATAATAAAAAATTCTGTTGTCAGAGATTTTCATATTTTTTTGACAGCCTGTTTAACCACATGCAGCAGATGGAGCAATGAATAATAAATAACTCAAAAGAAAAAGAAAATTTCATTTTTTTGTGAGGATAAATTCTGTTTTAGTTCACTACGTAATTTTTTGATTTACAACTTTTATCATTAATAAATAGGTTTAATTTAAATTTAATATGTAACAAGTACCCTGTTTGATTTCAACTTTTGCATTTAGGATGGATGTGGGTGTTGGAAAGAGGAAGGCCGATGATGATGATGATGTTGAGGAGGAAGAGTGGGTAGCTGACCCTGATTTCAAAGATGGACCTTCCTGGATTTCACATTTTGGTAAAGAACACAAGACAGTCCATGACGACAGACTAGGGTACAGCAAAAAGAAAAAAAAGAAGAAGAAAGGTAATTCTTGATGTTAACTAATTCCAGAGTAATATTATTTCATAATCATAATGTCCTAAATTTTTTGTTATCCTTAGAGTTTAATCTTTTTCTTCCCCACTGTTCGTGTTTGGGTTATATATATATTTTTTTTTTTCCAATTTAAATGCATGTAAGGTAGATAAAATATAATTAAAGGCATCAAAAAAAAAAAAAAAAAAAGTCTTGCCTATGATGGCCATTAACTAAATAAATATTTTTAACCCATACTTCAAAAAAAGCTAGCTATGACATTTTTATTTTAAATTTTTTTTTTTTTAAATTAGGCAAATCAAATCAAAACCAAGGAACTGAAATGAAAAAGGATGGTCATAGAGGTGGTCATCAGAAAGGTCAGTTTGGAGAACCGAGGGCAGGATTCGGTCAAAGAGGAAGAATGTTTGCTAATCCAGTGAGAGAATTTGGAGGAGACTGCTACCAATGGACAGACTTCAGGAGTGGGTTTTCTGGACAGTATGGATATTCAGGAACTCAGGGGTTTATGGCTAATGATTGTAATAATTTTCCAGTGGATTTTGGAGGAGGCAGTTATAGAAAATATGGAGGACATGTCCGGAACAACAATCAATATGGTCTTTATGTTCCATTCAGCTGCAATCAGCATCCATTTGATCAAGGTTAGGTTACAATCTTAACATTTGTATAAACCCCACAAAAAATTGTTTTATTTATTAATTTGTAATTAGATTTAAAAATTGAAAATTAAATATTTCATAAATGCAAAAACATCCACTAGTTAAGTTTAAAAAAATGACTGTTTTTTTTTTTTACATTGCTTCATCAACATATTTTCTTATTTTATGCGTTATGTAGTAAATTTAATGACTAAAAATAGTTAATTTTAAAAAATTATAATCTTACAGGTTAAGCTAATACTGATTTATTTTCTGTTTAAGAAAACTGTTACATGGGTGACAAGAGTTACTATGAATTTTATGAAGGAGGAACTAGTTCTTGCCCACCATTTGTCTGGATTCCATCAACAGGACAGCTTACACCAGTCACACACAATCACAATCCAGATATCTCTGTGTTAGAATACTTTTTAATACATTTTTAAATTACGTTATAAAGATTTGTGGAAGTTACATTATTACAATCCAGCATTTGTGACTACAATTAAAACATTAAATTATCTTCATTAACTATAATGATTGGAAACAAGTTTTTCATGCAGCATTTTTCTTTAAAAAACAGAGAATTTTCAACATTAGTGCTTATACACATCACGTTAATGAAACGTTAATATTAATCTGAAAAATTATTTATATTAATGATTGAAATAATTAGTGTCTGATACAAATTGTAATAAACCTGGAATCTTTGCTTCATTTTGTGACAAAACCATTGTACACATTTAGAACATCATTCTGCATTAACTCAACATCATGTATACTTTAAAAAAGATAATTTAAAAAAACTATATATATATGTATATATATTTTTTGTTTTGTTTGTGTTACCAGTATGAGTCCACTGGACAGGATGCAGCAGTTTGTTAGCTTTATACGAAGCATGAAACCAGAACACAGTGAAAACGAGAGTCCTATTATGGTTATTGAGAATGCACTGATTGCGTCTAAAGTGGGATTGAAATCTAGATATGAGGTCGAGCTGCTGATGCGATTCTATGGAAGGGCAATGTTCACTGGGGTTCTCTACATTGATGACTTTTTCTTGGCCAGATCAGTAGGTCTGAACAAGAAACAGGCCAAGTTTGACTGTTACCAAAAGGCTCTGGACCATCTTCTGAGAAAACCTATACAGTATCTTATGTCAATGAATCCTACTGGTAACTTTTTAATGCATCTGTATTGTAATGCTGATAGTTGATATTTATATTGTCTGTTGTTGTTTTTTTTTTTTATTACTATGCTTTAAGTTTAACAGTATATAATGAATTGATATATTTTTCTCTTCTATATTTTGGGATGGGTAGATATGTGGAAGCTTATTTTAACATCTTTTCATAAAAATTTGTTGACAATAGATAACAGTGCACAGAGCAAGATGATATAATATTATTATCTGCAGCTTATATAGCTGTAGTTCAAGCATTATTGATGTTTTATCATGTTTCTGTTGAGCTGAATCATTTTAATATTTTTATTTTAATTCTGATTTATTTTAGATTCAGAGTCAGTGAGAAGTAAATTAAGAACTGTTTATACAGACCTTTCTTTTGAAACATTTCCACTGGAAGCCAAACGAGCTCTGGATAGTGTTACTTACGCAGCCAATTCAGGGAAAAGCAAATTTGCTAAGAAAGTTGGCTTGTTTAACTTGGAGAGTGGTTTGACGAAACTGATCAACTTCCTCAAGTACACAAACCAAGTGACACCAAATGCAGTGTGCAGGATGACCCAGGCTTTCACATCCTCCAAGTGTAACTTGTGCCACAACTACGAAGAAGACATGACACGACTGAAAACTGGACAAGTCTGGTTCAAGGGCAGAATGTATATTGGTGACATCATCATCACTGGTGCAGGGGACTTCAAGAAGAAACAGGCAAAGGAGAAGACGTATCAAAGGACAGTGGCAGTCCTCTTAAACAAGCCTCTTGAAACGATTCTTAAAGGTGTTTCTCTTTTGGAGTTAGATGATGATCCTCCAAAATGTGAAGTGAGTTTGACAGAACCTGCTGGAGAAATGGATCAAGAGAAAAGTGTAAGAAAGCTAGAGAAACTGTCAGAACTTTTAAAAACGCATACAGTGAAAGAGGAACTGGTTTCACATATGGACATGACCTGCAATACACTTCAGCTTTTACCCACATGCTTGTTTAGGAGAGATAATAATAACAACAAGAATGTGACTCTGGTGTGTGAGTTGTATCTAGACAGTGTTTTTATATCTTCAGGTCAAGGAGAAAAAAGAAAAAATGCTCAGCAAGCAGCCTATTCTAATGCTTATGACATTCTTATTAATAAAAAACCAGAAGAAACAATTTCAGGTGCCAAAAGACTGTCAAAGGAAGAATTGAGCCTTCCTGATATTTTGGAGATTTGTGTCAAAGGTCAGAGTCGATGGGGTGAGTCAAACATTACTAAACTTAAACGGCTGGGGATTGAACCCAGTTTGACTCAGTTCAGTGTTAAAGATTTTGTTATCATGGAACACTACGATTGGACAAAGGATCGAAAGAAAAATGCATTTCTTATCCTCAGTCAGAGTGCAACTCAGAATGGAATGCTTCTAGAGTGGAATATCTCAGCTAATGAAAATCTCTTCAAGTAAGTAGTTTCTGATAATGAAGTATACTAAAACCTCTTGTGTTTTTAATCATGTATTTTTAAAAGAAAGATTCAATGTCAGAGATATATTTAACTTTAAACCTAGATTATTAAAAAAAAAAAAAAAAAAAAAAATTATTTATATTAATAATTATTGAGCATGGAGTTGCTGTCATCTACACCATAGACTGCTGTTGTTTATTAACAGGGATCTTTTACACACAGTATGAGAAAAATCAATCTTTATGCACCATGAGAAATTAATATAAAAATATCAAATGACTTAACAGCTTGTTGCATCTTTCAAAAAAAGACGAAAAAATATAACTTATATTAATAATAGTAATAAATAAAATAAATGTAAAATATTGATTTTGTAACAGATGTTCAATGAGACTTCAAGGACAAGATATTGGAGATGCATGTGCCTCAGCAAAGCAGAATGCTCGCAACCTGGCAGCCATTGACTCCCTTTTTAGACTTTATGAAACACAGCCTGTGATAAGGGTGAATATTATTTATAATAATAATATCTTATTTTCATCCCTCACAATGAAAATCTAAACTTTCTATGTTTTTATATTGTGAAACAAAATCTGTTAAAAATGGAAATTTGTCCACATAATCTTTATTAAGATGAGAATGATCAAAGATGGATCCAAATTTTAACATTTAACACCTATCTTTAGAAAAATATAATTTAAAAAAAAAATTTGTGTAATTCAGAGTAACTTTATTTCTTTGCTTAAACATTAACCAGATTATTAGAAAAAATAAAAAAAGAAGTCAGACAAATTCTTAGGGATAACCATTTACTATTGTTTGTGATGTAATTTCTTGCATGCATGGATAATCACACACATATTCACATACAAGCATATTCTTTCACACACCCACACAAATAAAATCCTGGTTGTCTTGAGTAAATCATGCAAAGATGCTGTAGCCTAAGTCTGTTGGGGATTTTTATTATCAACAGCTGAAAGCTAGAAATTTAACAATAATATGGAAGTACACAAAAAGTATATCTATATATGCATTTTTTGTGTTCACAATTCTACAGGTAACTTTTTAAAACCCTTTTTGGTTTTCTTTGACTTCATAAGAATGATATAGCTTAGTACTTATACTATTTGCAATAAAGCATTTGAATTAAAGTGTTTTTCAACTGCCAGGCTCTTCCAAGAAATGAATCTCAGTACTGGCACACTTATGAGTCTATCAAAAACCAAGCTGAACAGCTGAAACAAGAGTTTGGTTCTGCTGAAGATGGTTCAGATGAGTGGATGGAATGTACAGAGAGAGTTCCAAGCCCATCAAAAGACTTGAGTGACCCTGAGACAGAGGAAGAGACAGACTCTGTGTGTGAACCCGTCAGTCAGTGGGTGAAACAGGTGATACTTAGCTTTAACACTTCACTTTATTTTTAGATTAATGTTTTGTCCATAATATATGTGCTTTAAAAAATAAATAAAATTATCAGCAGTTATATGTAATTACAGTTTCTTAATATTATATATTACAACATTTACAATCTTCAATAATATTGTTGTAATTATGTTATAGCAATCAATGTATATTGTTACAACTATTGCAGATAATAAAACGACTTGTTACGCAGTACACAGAAACTGAAACTTTGGAAGATCTGTCATTTGGGCCAGGACTTCCAGCAGGGGAGCAGAAAGAGATTACACTGATGTGTCAACAGCTTGGCCTCAAGTACATCACTCGTCAGTTCAAAAATTTGACCTACACTTCAGTGTTCAAAAACTGGAGCCCACAAGACATGGTCAGTCAGCTAAAGAAACAGGGAGGTTCTAGTGGGAAGTACATTCTTTTAAACAAATACGACATACCAAAGCATGCCGAAGTTAGGGCTTTCATTCTGAACCAGGAAGAGATATCCAAGCAGAAAATAGATGCCTGGAAGCATTTTCAGACTTGTCAGACAATGCAGGGAGGCAGCCTGAATGCCAAGCAGGTGAAGACTGAGGTTGTTAATTCATTCAACACCAGCACACCAAACATATCACACGTCCAGCAGCAACCATTCTTCAGCAGGAAGGCTGACAGTGCACGGTCAGTGAATGATAGTGACCACTCGCCGGAGAATCTTGTGGGTACTCCCATTGCAAAGACATCACCTTTAAAAACTTCAGACAGTCAGTTTGAGTACAGGTACAGAACTGGGGGAGGTGAGCTGGAAGTTGACAATGGCAGGGTTCCTTTCTCCCAGTCTGAAAATCTTGATGGGACTTTTAACCAGACTCCATCTTCTTACCACACGGCGGCGACCTCCTTTCAGTCCATGTCAGTGATGTATTCTGCTGGCAACTCCGCCTACGTGACCCCAGACAGCAGCATGTATGGGATGAACAATCTACACATGTCTTTCTAGACTGAGTCTTTCAGATTTCAACATTTGCTACAAACCAAAAACTTGCTCATTTTTCCATGATTGGTATTGATGAACATTTGCTATAAATGAAAAACTTGCTCATTTTTCCATGATTGATATTGATGAACATTTGCTATAAAACAAAACATGCTCATTTTTCCATGATTGATATTGATGAACATTTGCTATAAACCAAAAACTTGCTCATTTTTCCTTGATTGATATTGATGAACATTTGCTATAAAACAAAACATGCTCATTTTTCCATGATATATATTGATGAACATTTCCTATAAACCAAAAACTTGCTCATTTTTCCATGATTCATACTGATAAACATTTGCTATAAAACAAAAACATGCTCATTTTTCCATGATTGATATTGATGAACATTTGCTACAAACCAAAAACGTGTCCATTTTTTCCATGATTGATACTGATAAACATTTGCTATAAAAAAAAACAGGCTCATTTTTCCATGATTGATATTGATGAACATTTGCTACAAACCAAAAACGTGTCCATTTTTTCCATGATTGATACTGATAAACATTTGCTATAAAACAAAAACTTGCTCATTTTTCCATGATTGATATTAATAAACATTTGTTCTGCACTTCACAATATTTTACTTACAGGATGTTTAGTTACACATTTTTGTCAAACATTCCAACACAACCCAGAAGTTATGCTACAGGGAAATTAAAATATTCAATGATATTTTAGGCTATATTTTCTATTTTTATGTTTGTTATTTATGTTTCTTTTGTTTGTTTGTTGTTTTTGTGTCGTTTGATATTATCAACATCATCTTTTTTATTTTGTTTCTATTATTATTTATTTTATTTCACTTATATTTGATTTTACTTTTTTATATTCCCAACTGTTACATTATTTTGGCCGAGTTTATATTTTTAGACTTCTGTAATAATATTTTATAAAGAAATATTTCTGAAGAGGAAATTACATAATAACTGTTTTAAAACATATATATTTTATAATAATAAAGAAAAAACATTTGTAGTAATAAAAATTGAAATGAAACTGAATATATGAAGACGAAAGAGATAATTCATAAAAATAAAATAAAAAAAACAAACATAAATAGCCTTATTTAACCATATTTTTAAAATTTTTTTTTTTTTTTTTATTCAACTTTAATATTTTTTTTTTTTTTTTTTTAAGATTATTCATCATTAATTATATTTTATTTTATTTTAATTATACAACATGGAAGACGAATCAAAAATATTTTTCAGCTGGAACCAAATTTTATTTGAAATTTAAAAAAAGGATTCATGATTATATTTTTTTTCTTTCCGATGTTAAATGAAAATGGTTATTTTTATAATTTTAAAATACATGTATTGTGTTTAATAAAAAAATTTGAAATATATTGTTGTGTAATCAAGTCAAACAAAAGTATGAACGTTTATATATCATATAATTAAAATAAAGTACAAGAAATTGACAGGTGACAACTTCGTAGAAGAGTTCAAAAGAAAACTTAAATGGGCGGTTTCAATTAAACATTTATGTAATACTTTACCATTCAATTAAAATGTTCTTTTTTTATCAGTTATTGATGCATGAAATTACTTATTTAAGTAAGTATTATATGCACGTAAAAAAAAATAATTTATGAACTGTTTAATTCGATGTCACAGTGGTTTACCGACCGATTCTTAGGGAACCACTGTTCTTTCCAGGTTGATACGAGTAAAAGTATTACATCATTTTTTCATTTGTAATTAGCCTGTTAATATAATGATAATACTGTTTAGGACAAATGCTGTGTCACCGAAGACATGTTTGAATTTTCTCTGGATGTATATTCCGATTGACTGATTGATTAGTACAGGACGAAAACAAAAATAATAATAATGATAAATTAAGTAAAAATAAAAATAAATAAATAAAAAATAATAAATAAAATAATAAATAAAAATAATAATTACCATTACGACAACAACAATAACAACAGTAAAAATAACGAAATAAAATCTTAGCGATTAATATAAAATATAAGCGACTGTGGAAATGACAAATTAACATTAGTGAATTTAGGCCTAATATCAAAAACCATATCAAGAAGTTTATCAGACTGATTCGATCGATTTGCAGAACTACGAGAAGGCACCAGCTGGAACTATTAGTTAATAACCCGTGCGATCAGTGCACTGGTGAGAAAAGATCATGACTTTGTTATCCTTCAACCCTTCTACCTATTCAGTTAAAAACCCTTCTAGCTATTCAGTTAAAAACCCTTCTAGCTATTCAGTTAAAACCAAAATACACGGAGCTGAAGACGGTACATAGTCAGTTACCGTCATTGTTATAGACATTAATGTTAATGGCACGAACTATTTCTTTATCCTATTTCTTTATTTTATTTTTATTTTATTTTATTTTATTGTTTTATTTTTATTTTTATTTAAAGGATTCAGTGAAATCACATACAGTATTCACATTCAATCAACATTACGTATATCTCATTAGCTGACTCGTTATGTTACTGTATTATTATTATTATTATTATTATTATTATTATTATTATTATTATTATTATTGATAATGATGGTGATAAAACGATTCTGAGTGGTATCTCACAATACATATTAATAACAAATGTAACAGAATATAACTTTACTTTAAAAGAAGAAAAATAAAGTTTCTTCTGTAAACAGTGGGATCGAGATCCCTTTAAACCACCTGATATCGATGTTTGCCTTACAACACAATTAATTTTGATTTCAATGTTCAGCGTGTTCTGAGGTGACCTCCTTCGAGTCAATACATGGCTTGGATTTTAACTACGTTATTTGTTTGAGGCAGTTAAAATTATGAACATGTGATCAACAGCTGTGCGATATTTTATTTCATTACGAGTGAATTATTTATTTTCTGAAAACGTTATGTCGTAATTATATGTAATAGCACAAAATTTGAAAATATTTATTTAAAGAAAATGGTGTTTTTAATTTAAATGAAAATTGTGTTAATATTACTAATGAAATATTAAACAGTTTTAAAGATAAAGATGATTATTTATTTATAATTATATTATCATTATCATTATTATTATTATTATTATTATTATTATTATTATTATTATTATTATTATTATTATTATTAAACAAAATAGACTATTTAAAAACATACTGTTATACTCAGGGTTTGGAAATCGCTAAATTTATCACTACGCACGAAGATGTGAGCACTTTTAAGCTTACCTCCGAAGTACTTTTCCCCGGCTGGGTATGTCACCTTAATTCTCTAACATTAGTTTAAACGACTGAAGTTGAGAACACTTCGTTAAATTACTGAAGGAAATAGCAGAACAAGACAAAGAGGACTAAATAAAACAAATAAGAAAAGAAAAACTAAAATCGTCAAACGAATGAGAAAAGTCAAAAACATTCATTATATTTTTGTGGATATTTTGCACAACTTTATTTCGATAGGATTAAAAGAGGAAATTGTATGACATCTGCGCATTTGTGATTATTTTGCACAACGACATTTCGTATGATCGAATGAGGAAATTGTATAACATCTGCAACGACTTTGTGACTATTTTGCACAACTTTAGTGCGCTCGGATGAAGGAGGAAATTGTATAACTTTTTTTTTTTTTATATGTTTGTGAGTATTTTTCACAACTTTTTTCGGTCGCAGGACTGAGCAAAGTGTATATATAACATTTGTTATATGTTTAAGGTTTTATTTTGCACAACGTAATTTCTGACGGATGAATGAGGAAAGTTTAATATTTGTGGATATTTTACAAAAAGAATATTTTTCTTATTCTAAATTATGACACATGTCCCTACGGGTCAACGACATCTTCTGTATGCCAGACAGTTAGAGGATTTAGAGAATGCTAGCAAAGAGTATTTCTTAACAGTTCATAATGAAGAAAACAAAGAATGGGTGATCTTTTCATCTGCAGTTGTCCTTATTGCTATGCTAGTCATGTTTTCAGGCTGTGTGATCTGGCGGGTGTGTTTTCAGAAGATCTACAAAAGACCCTTTTCGAGGTACCGCAGACGTCGTTCAGTTACGTCGTCAACCTGGCTACAGTCGTCGTTAAGGAAGAACAGTTCTAAGAAAAACATCAGTATACGGTTCAGTGACGAGCTGGAGTCTGTGTTTAACGACACGTACATGAACGATTCTCCTGGATTCGGCGAATCCGACGTGTTCGTGATTCAAGCACAGGCGGACTTCTCGCCTTACCATTTGACTTACACAACACCTCAGAAGTCAACAGACAGCGCCAGCACGAGAAACTTGTTTAACTGTGAAGTGTCTCCAGTAAGCGACCAGTCAGACATTCTGGAATCAAAAGATACTTCCATTTGTACAGAGTCTAATGATGACCAAAAGGACAGCGGTCACTGCATCGATGATGATGATGATGATGATGATGATGATGATATCGACGATGATTACAACGTTAACAACGACCAAGTTTCGTCAGAAAGCAGCGATGATAAACTAGACATGCTTCTCAGCACGACGTCAACAGCGACGACATCGTCAACATTTGGCGATGACGCGAACATTTCAGACTGTGACAAAGGCATTGGTTCCATGGACACCAGTCCATGGATAATTGACATCGACCCCGTCGATGATTTGACGACTTTGTCGATGTCGTTTGTGGAGAAGACCTCACGACGACTGTCAACGCCAATAACAGACCTGGATGGATCGTACTTGCCCCCTGTCAACCAGAAAGTGCACGACTCTCTTGCTTCAGGGTACAGTTTTGAAACATCAATGACTTGGGATAGTTTCCCCTACCACGAAAGAGTGGATGCATCTTTGTCATGGGACAACTTTCCTTTAAATAAGTCGATAAACAGTAAAGATATGGATGAAATTTGCATTTAGCGTTTAGATGCAAATAACTGAACTGTTTCCTTTATTATCAATTAATTATTTACATATATTTTATGTTTTGTTATAAGTATTTATATACTGTATATAATTTGTAGTGTGAAATTGTATATTTATTTTGTATAATGTATGAAATTCTGAATTTGTCTCTAAATTAACAGTATATTTTTGTTTCAGCTGGTATATTTAAGATATGCCTGTCGTTATAAACGAAAATTAAAAAATAAATTTCAGGTCATTATTTAGTATAACGGCTTGGTGTGTAATACACAATTTATTTTATGAATTTTAAATTATTTTTTTGATCAATCAAAACGTTGATGTCGCTAATTCTTTTGCATTTTTTCAAGCTTGTTTACTTTTTAAAATTAATTAATTAGTAGTAGTAGTAGTAGTAGTAGTAGTAGTAGTAGTAGTAGTAGTAGTAGTGGCAAAGGCAGTAGCTGAAATAGTTGTAGTAGTATTAGTGGTAGTAACAAGTAGCCGCAAGATAACAATAATAATGATAACGATAATAATTAATAGTAATAATTATGATGATAATGATGATAAATAAATAAATCATTTTTAAGAAACAATCGTTTATTGTTTTAATTATTTACAACAGCGATTTCATAAGTACAACATTTTTTTTTTTTTAAATGACAAAAACTTTTCTGATATATAATTCACAAATAAATCTATACTCAGGTTTACTCTTATAACAATATATATATTAAATATAATTATGATATAAAATACGAGTATGGAAAAGTGAAGGTGCAGTTGTTTTAAAGTTTGGTTTATTTTCTTCTACCTTTGTCCTCAAATGTATTATGTTTTAATTAGCTAATAATTAATTACTTTATATTAAAAAGTACATACTGTCATAATCAATCATACTTTATATATATCTTTCAGCACTGAAGTAATTTTTTTACAGATTTAAAAATAAAATTTAAAAACAAAATTTATATATTGCATGTCTTTGTTCTTTTATATTTAAAAAGATTGTATGTTGAGACCTGATTGTTTTTTTTTTTTCTTTATTTGGTAAACATTTCAAGATTTATGTCTTTTGATTCACCACATAACCCATTTTAATCTAAACGCATCTTTTCCAGCCGACACCGGATTGATAGCCACTTCCAGGATTGCGCACGAGACGTTGGATACATCCCCTGAAACAGAATTGATCTAGAACTTTTAATTAATGACATATTTTTAATTTAAAATAAACGTTAATATGTCAAACTGTCAAATATACAGGGTAAAATTTAAGAAGTCTGGTCTTTTGGCACGCGTATGATAATATTATATTTAAACCAGAGCATTTATGAAAAAGTAATTTCTTAATTTAGGCTAGTAGTTTTTATATAAAAATGGCGGATAGCTTTTTCTCGCACATGCTTCTGTCAAGCCTTAAATATTTCATTTCACATAACAGAAGGAAGGGACAGATTTGAACATGTAATAAATGAGAATTAATAATAAGATCTGTATCATTTGTTATAGAGGCCTGCTGTATAATACAAAATTTAATTTGTGATGACTAAAATTAATTTATGTCACACACACACACACAATATTATCTATGTGAATTTTAATAATAAATGTTATTTATCGAATTAGGTATTAGCTGGTTGCTTCATCTTTTTTTTTTTTTTTTTTTTTTTTTTTTTTTTCTTTTGGTAAGCATGGATTCGTGATGAACATTACCTTTTCTAAACCGAAAGTGTTCATCCCATTTCCCCGTTTCGGTATCAAAGATTTCCGTTACATTCACTGATTTTCCAGTTTCTAAAGACTGTCCACCAATTATCAGTATTTTGTTTCCTGCAGTTATAAATCTTAATCAATAACTAACAACATCAATAACAATAATAATACTCCTAGTAGTAGTAGTAGTAGTAGCAGTAGTAATACATATTAATTATTATTACTATTTTGCTGCTGCTGCAGCAACAGTACCTGTAGTGGTAGTAGCAATGGTGGTAATAACAGTAGTAGTGGCAGTAGTTGCAGAAGCAGAAGTTATGGTAAAATTAGTTGTAGAGGTGGTGATGGAAGTAGTAGTAGTGTAAGTGAAAGTGATATTAGTAATAGTAGTCATTGTTATTGTAGTTGCAGTAGTAGTAATATTAGTGGTAACAGTAGTGGTTGTTATAATAGTGATAGTAGCAGTGGTGGTTGTGGCAATAGTAGTAGTAATAATACAAACCAAGAACGGCCACTCCAGCACTATGACGCGCATGAATCATGGACGGAAGTTCAAGATTCCATGGAGTAATAAGATCTCTGATGGTGCTCTCCGACATGGCGGAAATGCCAGTGCAGAACGAAAAGAATTTTCTTTGAGTACAGAAGGATGGTTTTTCTTTCGGTTTTGTCATTTTTGTTTTTACACCTCAAAATAAAATAATAATAATAATAATAATAATAATAATAATATATATTTTTGAAGATTAAGAAAATAACAAAAAGAGAAAAAGAATATTTTAAATTTAAAAAAAAATTAAAACGTAGATTATAACAGTAAATAATAAATGCAAGTTATCGATAATAATTCTAATGTATTCAAGGAAATCATTTTAATAAGAATGGCTACATTATATTTTGTAATAACCTATGCCACCCCGTTTTAAATTTTTATCAGCAATGGGACGAGTAAAATTCAGCTATAGATTTGCTATTACAGAGAGTGAACAATTTTCCAAAGTATTGGATACCTCCAACAAAATAAAATATATTATTCACTGTAGCGACGGCAAATCTTTCTAAGGGGCATGGAAGCCGATGTGGATAATCTTCATCTAACTGGCACCATTTGTGTTTTTCATATACCCTGAAATTTAATTAAATATGTAGTTGTAATAGTCGAAGACTAGAAGTTAATTTTCGAAATTATTTCTCCAAAATTAGAACGCACACACACACACACACACACCCTCAAACACATCATTATAGATTTGCACCAACTGCACGGATTCATACTATGTTACCTACAAATCTGTTATCAATTTAGAAATTTATTTTAGAACCGTAGCGACGTACCAGAGGTTTCTGTGACTTCTGTTTCCATGGTAACCTCCAGCACACAAAGCAACTCTTTGTTGTAAACAGCAACAGCGTGCTTCGCTCGTGGTTCTAGCAGCATGCCTGCACTCGACCACGTGTTGGTGTCGACGTCGTACACCTCACAACGTGCCGTGACGCGACAGCCACTCCACTCGCCACCGGAAACATATATCTTGCCATCCATTGCGCATACACCAAATTTGGATCGGGCCAACGTCATTGGACACAGTTCATCCCATGCATTTGTATCTGGATCGTACCTGTAAGACGTGGACGAGGAAAGAGAGACAAAGAAAAAAGAAAAGAAAACACAAATTTAGTTGATTATAGTTACAATACTGAAGCTAAGAGGTTAACTAATAACAGTTACTGTGTATGTTCCTACTTCGTATTTAACTTTTTATAATACACGGATTCATACAATGTTATCTCTAAATCTATTATCAATTTATTTGATGTGTTGATTTTAAGAACTGTAACAAATATATTTAAAGTTTTGTGAAATCCGATTATTCAAATAGCTAAAAATAATTATTCTGTAGGATCTTGTTGTAATTTCTTTTTCTGTTCCTTCAGTTTTGTAAAAATAAACCCATGCTTACCTTAAAACTCTACGTAGGTGCATAGAATTGCTTTTATCATAACCTCCAATTATGTACAAATATTTATTCAAAACGACTGTACCAAAGTTTGTCACATTCTGCAGCGGTTCCCACACTCGTGAATGAATGGTATTCGATGCCAGCTGAGATCTGTCTTCGGTTAGCAATAAGTAATACACCTCCCCAGTCCCTGCCCTGTTGATGACGTAGAGTCGTTGCTCTTTAGTGTATGAATTTGATATTTTTTCTTCGTCTGTGGATCCATCGTCAATATGGCAAGAACCGTTTGACTGCGAATCGCCGGCTACTTTCTTATTAACAAGGAACTGTTTTATAATAAATTCAGCCATTTATATATATCTTCTTTTTTTTTTAAATTTAATTCTATTATTATTATCACTTGTTCAAAGACCAGGAAAACATTCTGACGATTCCTTTTTCTTGTATTACAAGATGTTTTCAGTGTCCTTACATCAGTGACGTCAGCTGAAAAAACGAAGAATATTGATATAAATAAAACAGCTTACGTCATTTTTAAACATGACTTTCACTTCTGCTTAGACTTTAGGTGAACAGATACATTTACTTGTTTCTTTTTCTTTCTGTCTATATTCTATTTATCTTTTTATCAGACTGAATATAGCTTTTGCTCCTATCATCTTAACATAGTTACTGGCTTGATATTTTTATTATTATTATTATTATTATTATTATTATTATTATTATTATTATTATTATTTATTTATTTATTTATTTATTTATTTATATATTTATCTTTTTATCTTTTTATTTTTATTTTTATATTTTTTTTTCTTTCGTTTTTTCTGTATTATAAGTTTTGTGTATTATAAAAACCCAGACGAATCATTATATTGTCTGGAACGGGAAATAGCTTTAATGGGCTTCTGTAGAGGATTGTTCCTGCTATCCATCCTGCACGGCGCTCTAACGACTAAACCAGTGGCTCTTAATGCCAGCTAATAACATGTAACAGTTTTGACAAAATATTTAACTTTGATAACAAATACGACTATTAACAATTACATTAAAATGTTAGTGTCTGCACATAATATCGATTCAGTTAGAAGTTAGCATGAAAAACTATATAAATTTTTATATATCACTACATATTATATAAAAATAAATGAATAAATAAACAAATAAATAAATTTTAAAAAACCTAATAATAAACAAACAACAAAATTATTTTTATTTAAATTAACATGAAATGTCAGTTGAAATGTAGTTATAAAACATACACACAATAGGCAAATAATACATAGATATATACGTGTATGTACAAATACGCATGTCAGATCACACACTCACGTAACCACACGCAAATACTGATACATATTCTAACTGACAGTTTCTACCATTCAAGAATGTGGAATATTCAATGGGAAGATTTTTTGTTTTTACTTTTGCCTACAGTGTAATCCATTTTATGTTGACCAAGTAACAGTTTATAAATTGAGAATTACAGAGAATATAGTTTTAAATTTGATAATCTATGGATTTAGCAAGCTGTGCCCAGATTAATCCAAGAGGATTACTGTGTGTGTTTGTTGGATTTCAGTGTACAGTACTAAATAAACATCTGCCGCTTTGGCAGTTTCATAAATGTATAAACTGAGAACAGTGCGACTGGAACATGCTAAATAACAACAGCAATAAAAACAGCTACAGTAACAACAAGGATAGTAATAATAACAACAATAATAATAGTAATAATAACAGGATTACAATAACAATAATAATCTACTTTGGAGTTATTACAACAAATAATTTTCTTTACTGAATACATATCCAAATAACTGCAACAACAACAACAATTATAATAATAATAATAACAATAATAATAATAATAATAATAATTATCATCATCAGCAGCAGCATCATTATATACATCATCATCTATATCTTAGTATACTATTCTGAAAAAATAAACTGTTATTTTCATTCTTAGTTTTGGTAAATATTTATATGGAAATAACGAAAAACAATATCGGTGTCGACTGAACTCGGAAATTGAAACGGCTATATACACCTGTGTATATGTGTGTATGTGTGTGCGCATGTGTGTGTGTGTGTGTTGTGATATATATATATATAGAGAGAGAGAGAGAGAGAGAGAGAGAGAGAGAGAGAGAGAGAGAGAGAGAGAGAGAGATATTATTCATATATATATATATATATTTATTTATATGGACGAAGAAACGAAAAGTAACAGAAATAAATAACTTACACGTTGTCTGTATTCAATGTTTTAATCCCAGTACAAATCTTCCTAACTGTAATTTACTGACATAGCCACTAGTCACACTGTCAATCCGCGACAGCAGATCACAAGTCCTGTGCAAGTTTTATTTGTTTGTGACAAGCACGAGATAAGATGTATATATGAAACACAAGTTTATTATTTACTTGCGACCTCATTTTATTATGCGCTCGTGCAGTATGACAACTTCGTTTTAGTGGTGGAACTGGGTAGAACTGAACTTCTAACGAAAAATATTTAATTTTACCGGTTAATTCACGTTAATATCTCGATTTACAAGATAAATAACTAAATAAATAAATGTATGATATAAAATAAAATGTACATATATGTGTGTATCTATTTACTGCATGTATTATGTTTATAGCATTCAACCTCATTAAGAATGATGTTCATTGGTTTTTTTTTTTTTTTTTTTTTTTTTTAAATCATAAAAAAAAAACGTACAAAGTGAAACTGGTCTAACATAGACAGTTCGCTACATACGAGTCTGTAGAGGTTAGCTGTTCAGTAATAAACTACGCTATCTGTATTTGAATTAGCCTTCAGAAATAGAAAACTGCTGTATATGAGTTGTTTCCACACTGGTAGTAGTGTTTGATTTGTAATCCATAACTACTTATTGACAAAGTCAACAAAGCAGTAAAACGTATTACTACTATAAATTCAATCGAATACAACGGTCAGGTTTTTACGCTGGTGATTTTCATTGTCCCTATACAATTCTACCTATATTACCTGCCGTATCAGAGAAAGAAATGAAGAAAAGAAAGAAATAAACACGGTTTCATCTTTAACCACATTCATTACATACTTCTTTATTATTTTTTTGTTTTAAAGAATACGAAAGAAAAAGAAAGAAAGAAATAAAGATTTTAACGGAATTAATTTTGTTTGTTTGGGTTTGGTTCTGTGTCAAATCGAAAACATAACGAAACAGCCGATCATTTAGGAAAGCGCTGAGTGAAAAGTTAACCTAGTCAATATATTGTACACTACGCTCAAAGCAAATTATCGATAAACCAACATCTACGGCAACAATCTAAAAATCTATAAAGCAGTGAACAAAATTTAGACTTTCCTCTGACATGTTTCAAACGTTAAGAAGAAATGTTTAAGAAGACAGTTTTCTCGTCTTCTTTTTCTAATGCAATGTGAACAATGCGGGGAACAATTTCTTACCAGTTATGGTTTAAAAGGTGAGACTCGATTCTAGAAAAATTATGTTTTTCATAATTCTTGTTTCTGCTAAATTTATGTTACTTATTTAGGAAAGTGTCATATGCAGTTCAGTTAAGCATCATTTATTTTATTTTATTCTTATTTGAAAAAAAAAAAAATTAAATTCTTTATATTTATTCGAGAAAATATCCTTTAAATTATTATTGATTCGAGAAAGAATCCATTTATTACTTCAATTTAATTCGTGGGGTTTTTTGTTGGTTTTTTTTGTTGGTTTTTTTAATTATTATTTTTAATTTTTATTATAACTGCTGTTTGATTTGAGATATAGCTATTCTTTCCTGTTGTAGTAGGATGGACTGATCGATAGAGACAGAAACAGATAGAGTAGTTTTTAAGCACATCTCAACATTAACAGTTTGACAAGGAACATCAATACAAATACTAAAGAAATATTTAGCGACACGTGTAGCAACCAAAGTTCAAGGCAGTGTTTTTTTTTATTGCGAAAACAATAGTATTAAAATAAAATAAGAAAGGCGGAGGGAGTCTTCTTGGATATCCTACGTATTAAAGTGTAGGTTTAATGTTTGCGTGTGTCCAAAGTAACACGTGCACGTATTTGAACATAACAGAACAGAACTCAATAGAAAAGAATTTCATTACATTCAATTAACTATTTAGCGGCATATGTACTGGATGTAGCCCTTATACGTAAGTAAGAAAAACAAACACGAGCGCGCGCGCGCGCACACACACAGACACACACGCACACACAGACACACTTTCCATTATATATTTATAATTATCTGGTAGATAACGATGAAAATGATGTTTATGATGAAGAACATGTAGTGATTAATAACCTAATAACAAAAGCGGCGACCATCAACTATATCAATAGCAAAAACGACAAAAGAATACATTTTTTAAAAATAACTTTTATTATAATTTCAAATATCAATCACAGTAATTAAATAAAATAAAAATATCAGAAACTATAAATAAGTAAATAAATAAATAATAAGAAACCAGTTCGTACATACATAGAGTTATTTGTTTATGTGTGTGTGTGTGTGACATGTACACCTGTAATGTATGTATGTAATCTACTTGCATAAATGCAGGAAATAACTGATTACTGTCTTAGGGTATCTGTTTTCTCCTGCGAAGGATCGAATGCAGAATGCAGCGAGGCTCTGCGCATGTTATAAAGCGGATATCTTAATACAACAGCAGCCAGTTATTAATTTTATCCTGAATAAAACAAAAACAAAATAAAATTAACTGTTTAATTTTTCAACTCATCGCTCTCGAGAGTAGTAGATTCAGGCATAATGATTTAGTAGAAGCTTTCAAAGACTATAAATTATTTCAAAACAAAATAGTTCTTAAATAACAACTATTTATTTGTTTTGTTTTTACAGAAATTTAGTCATTATCTTTTACTGCTTATAGTGGTTGTAGGTTTTATATACATATACAAATGAAATGCATATGCTCATACATACTTATATATTTATCTCTGTAAGTATGTGTGTATGTATGT
Source organism: Chrysomallon squamiferum (assembly GCA_012295275.1). NCBI lineage: Eukaryota > Metazoa > Mollusca > Gastropoda > Neomphalida > Peltospiridae > Chrysomallon > Chrysomallon squamiferum. Next base: position 26,812,037 of record CM022672.1, on the reverse strand, counting down.
ATATATGTATGTATGTACTGTATATATGTATGTATGTGATGCATGTATGTATATATGTTTGTATGTGCTGTATATATGTATGTATGTGATGTATGTATGTATATATGTATGTATGAGCTGTGTTTTTGTTTGTATATTCAGTATATTTGTGCCTGTGTATATCCAATAATACCAAATTTGAATGTTAATTATCACCTGAAATGCGGCACACAAGTCTCAACACACCAGATAATAATGTTTTTTTTACTGTTTATTATTGTCTTTTTTATTACTTTTATTTTATGTTTTTTCAATAATAAAATATATTAATAACTCTGTGCTTAGCAATAACATATATTATTATATTTTTAACGAACACCAAATTAGCTGCTATTTTTCAATGTACATTAATTAAATATTCGAATCACTGGCACACACTTTATGAAGCTTATTATTTTCAGAATAATATTCTGTGAAAAAAAAAAAAAAAAATAGAACCAGACACAATTTATAAAATCACGTTAACTACATTTCTTGTAATATTATAAGTAAGTACTGGACGTCTAAAAAAAAATAATAATAATAAAAATAAGAAAATCCTCTAATAATAATAATAAAGAATTTGTTTAATATATATATAAAATAAAAATAGAAATAATAATAATGATGATGATAATGATGATAATAATAATGAATTATTTAAAAGCACATACTAATAGTACCAATAGTGTTACTTAATTATGTGCTTGAAATATAACGATATATCAAATAGTTGCTTTTTACATAAAAACAGACACACATTTTTTCTCTTTATTTTATTTTTTTATTGTGAAATGATATAAGAATAATTGCATTTTACAGACTGTTCGATGTTAGCTTCTCTTTCATGGTAACTGATTTTATTTTAAATTTATTTATACATTTTTTTTTTCTTCAGAATTTCTACAATGACTAAATGCTCTCGAAGCTGCCAGCGTTTGCTACGTATTTTCCTTTTTACCAGTTTACTGATCATATTCCTTTTTTGTTCGCGTTTCCTGCTTGGTAAAGTATCTTACATGTTACCTCGCGTGGGGCATATTCTCAAGGTATATCAACCAAATCCAGGACTCAGCCGTCGCAGCTTACGAATTCTCCCGCATTCTGTTAAAAAAGAAACATTTGATTATAAAGGAAAGTACAATTTAGAAAAGAGTCAAAGGGCTACATCAAAAATGCCATCACCGAAGAGAGCAGAAACAGTTTTAAACACGACATCTGATGAAAATTTAAAATGGAATCTTACTAAAGAAGAGTACTATGCGCCAAGATCGTTTGTGGTTAACCCACATCATTTCCGGTTTTTAAAAAACGGCAGTGGTATATGTAACAAGACAAAATTAACTTTAATTATTCTCATTTTTTCTATGCCGTCTCGACAGAATCATCGCAATGCTATTCGTAAAACGTGGGCAGGTGCAGTAAGGAATGGAACATGGATGGGTTCTTCAGTGATTGGTGATGTTAAAATAGCGTTTATATTTGGAAAGTGCCAGTACGAATCTGAACAAAAAATAATAGATTACGAAGAAAAACGTTTTAACGATATAATCCAAGAAGACGTTTTAGAAGCGTATAAGAACTTGACGGCAAAATCGGTTGCTTGTCTCTTCTGGGTTTCCACATTCTGCAAAGCAGCCAGCTATTATCTGAAAACAGACGATGACGTATTCGTTCATGTGCCTCGGCTTGTCAAATTTGTACACAGTCTTCCTAAGGAAGAGACCATTTATGGACGTATAAATAGAGGTCAATCTCCCGTACGACTCAAGTCGAAATGGCAAGTTATCGAAAGGGAATTTCCATTTAAAATGTATCCTGTGTACACTTCTGGCGGAGGTTATGTAATGCCTGTCGTTGTTGCACAAGCTTTGTTCAATCAATCACTTTATTTGCCATACATTCCTATTGAGGATATATATGTAACAGGCATTCTAAGACGCAGTTTGGGTTACAAGATTCGACCGATGCACTGCAAAATTGAAAGACGCACAAGAAATCACAGTGCAAAGTGTGACGTGGCAAAAGATCCTCATTTGACTCTGCTCCATGCTTGTGGCCCCGAAACTATGCTTGCAGTTTGGAAAGAACTCCAACAAAACGGAACTAACTGTCCAGAAAATATATTCTTATATGAAAAGGGAAAATTAATTAGCGAGTGAATTTAAATGAAAATTATTACTCGAGCTGACAAGAGTGTTCTTTTGTTTAATTTTATTATCTGTAGTTTTATATTTGCTATTCGGCCGTTCGTTAACAATACAGAGATTGTATAAAATGCTAGAAGTCACACAAATAAAATAAAATAAAGTGAAATAAGTAAAATTAAAATAAAATAAAAGTTTTCGAATAGATTTCATCATAACTTTAAAAAAGGGTCTAACAGACTGTGAATTAAAAAAAATATATATATATATATATTTTTTTTTTTTTTCCATTTTCTTTTTACACTTTATATGCATTTACGACAGCTTTATAAAGGGCAGCATTATAATGCTGTTTGAAATTAATTATTAAATTCGCAGCACAATAATTGCATTAAGGTTAGGTCGTAAACCAAAGAATAAAACTCCAATAAAAGTACATTGATCAAATAAAATTTGTTACATTGACTTTTAACATAACATATAAGATAATTAGATTGCTCAAATATAATTTATTAGTCGTCGATATTTTTAATTTCTATTACTGATTCAGTGAAAATATTTACGAAAAATATTTCATTTTTAGAATTTTAATACCGCTTCAAAATATATTAGAAATATAAATTTTAGATGGTTTCCTCTTAAACACAGGCAGGCCGTAGCTCTCTGGATAAACACCAACCTGAGGCTTAACAGGTTTTAAGATCAATTCTCCTGTTTACCGTAGAACAATTTCGCACTGCAGCCAGTTATTTTCGTTTCTGTTTGTGGGAAGGTACTTATGATGGATCTCTAGCAGCTAGAAGAAAAATATGCAGTGCCTTTCCACCAAAATAGAAATGGTTTTATACAAATGGGTCACCGTATATAATGTTACTAATCCTTCCGTCTGGGATAATAATTTAAGCAAAATAAAAAAAAAAAACAATTCTCGACATTTATTTATTTATATGGAATAATATATACTCTTACAATATCTGTCAGAATGAAAAAAAAAAAAAAATAAAAAAAATAAAAAATAAAAAATAAAATAAAAAAATAAATAAAAAATAAAATAAATTAAAAATAATAATAAGAAGAAAAAATAAAACAATTAATATTATTGGCAAATACTGGTTGTTTCAAGAAAAAAAGAAAGAAAACAAATCTCTTCTCAATACAATCAACGCGTATACAGAATAATTTTTTAAAATAATTTTTTTAACAGTATAAAGTTACAAACCGGAATGTTGAAATATTGCACACAGGTAAAACGAAAAAACGTCTGGACAGCTTATTAGTTAAACAAGATGATGTAAACAGATTTAGGTTTAAAATGCTACTATTACTAGTGGTAATATAAAATATTTTAATTGCACGATTATAATAAAATGATGAACAAATGCAAAATAAACTGCTATAAAATTTGACAATAAATTCTTAAAATATCAACATCTTTCTTTCAAACCATGTCTAATATTATTTATAATGTTATTCTTAAAATTTTATCTCCACATATTTATTAATTTTTTTTTTTTTCCCCTTTGATAGGTTACTAGTTTTGAATAATATGTCCCATATGGAAGTTTGTTATTAACAGATGTGTTAGAGCCATACAGATGATGAGTGGAAAACAATTTAATTTTAGGAATAAATAAAATAATTAAGGAAGAGAAAGACTGTTTATAAGATGTAAAGCAGTCTCTTGTTTAGAAAAGCTTTAAGTGAAAATTCTATAAATTACATTAAGAATTGTTTGTTTTATATGTAAAGCAATCTTTTACTTAAAAAGAAGTTTAAGTGAAAATCTTAAAAACTCATTTTATTTCATGACACTTTTTACAATTTTTTTTACCTTATTATTCTATTCAAAACCACTTTAGTTTTTAAATAAACATACATTTTCTGTAGTGTGAGTTTGAATATACTGTAGTTCTGAAATCACTTAACATGTAACATACAACAAACAGAAAAATACGTTTTAAATACAATTTGGCAAAATCTTCCATTTTTTATACCAAAACACACAAAAATCCCCACACATATAAGTATTTATATCAGCATTGGTTCAGTAAATAAGTGCTTAGATGAGCATTCATTTGTAAATTTATACAAGTTAATGCAGAATATACATTTCTCTATGCAGACATTATGATCGTTGGTGACTGATTTAGCATGTAACTTTGTAATGGACACTGATGATAAATCTTTATAAAAATACTATATAACAAGAATAAATCTATATTATAAACTCATACTGTAAATACTGTAAATATGTAGCACCAACTAATAGCTTTTGATTAGTATATGTTGCATTTTCTAATACCAACAGCATGGTACAAATTCTAAACATGAAAAAAATATATTTAATATTAGTTGCATATTATTGCAAATTGGAAACAAATACTTGGTTTTTTTTCTCCAAATATTACCTTCCATTGTTTTCTTAAAGCAATTATAGTTTTAAAATCTCCTTTTATTTTATCAGACAATGCTAATTATGTGAATGAAAATTCTAAATGAATGCTGCTAAAATGATAAATATATAAAAATAAAAAAATGAAACATGGAAAGCCAACTGTCCCAGACTAAAATAAAAAAAATAAAAATAAAAATCCTATTAAAACAGACAACTAAAAATAAACAATAAAAAAAACAGACAACTAAAAATAAACAATAAATAAACAACACTTATTGACTACATATTTCCTAAATACTTAGGCTGAATTTTGATTGTAGTTATGCCTTTTTTCCATCTGCAAATATACTCTTCAGTAGCTGAGAAAAATTTCTTAATTATCTTAAACCAAGCATTAAACATATTATTTCATCATTAATATTTTCATATATCTCTATCCTACCTTCTGAAAAACAGAACAACCCCACACTCATTTTTATAAATAATTATGCCTAAGGAAACAAGCTAGATAAAAAAAAAAATACATACATTTTTAGAACTGACAATATCATATAAGAAAATAAATTAAGTAATATATCAAATATCACATTAATAGAATTGCGAGCAAATAAATATACAATATGCATATACATGAATTCTGTAATACTCACAATAAGAAGTCACAGAGTAGCCATAATTAAATTAAAAATAAAAGCAAACTAAAAAGCAAGCTGTAAAATTATAAATAACTGAAAATGTTGAAAATACAAAATAAGATCCAGTAAACCATGACAAAGTGTCAATGGCAAAAATAAAATAAAAAATAAAAAAAAGTATTTTTTTGTGTGTGTGTATATATCTATCTATCTATATATATATTTACACAATATACATGAAGCCATAATAAAGCTTTGTTTTTGTTTGTTTTTTCCACAAAGCATTTTATGTTGGATTGATGAAAACAGAAATAAAATAAAACACATCACACACATTTACACACACACACACACACACACACACATACATATATTATCATCATCACAATAATAATAATAATAATAATTATAATAAGTTATCTACTGTATTAAACAGATTTGATTAAAACTTGTCAAAATGTCAAATATTATGTAAACCAGTTTCAATCACATTAATATCAGTTCATTATGGAGAAAGTGACAATTTTCAGTAAACAAGTAAAAAATATTGTTTCTTTCATGTAAAGCATTTTTTATGTTGAAAACTTAACAGCAAGATATAGCACTGTGTAAAGGTGAACTAACTGTTGTAATATTGGAGTTATAACATTCAAAATCTACAAACATATGTCAATAACAGTCACACTTAATTATCAGTAAAATTTAAATCAGCTGGCAAATTGGTATAGTGTTTAAAGAAAAATTAACTTTTTAAAGATGTGTAAAGAACTAAATTTCATGAAATATTATTAATGCAACATTTTGACTAAATTCATTATTTAACAAGTTAAAACAGAAACTAACTAATGTATTAATTTTAATACTTTACAGACAAGACAGTTTTTAATTCCATTCAGTGACTGATTTTCTTTATGACAAACACAGCATAAATTTGGAAAACATTATTTAAAAGAATAATCTTTGGTAACGAGTGTTTGTCACTAAGGCAATAAATTATTTAATAATATTAATAATAATCAGAAAAATAATAATGATGATGATAATGATACTAAATATAAAAATAAAAATAAAAATAAAAATAAAAATAATAACAACATCAATAACAATGATAATATTAATAATATCTAATTAATTTTAAACTTTGTAATACACTGCATATTTAACTTATTCTAATCCAACTATTCTAATGCCCATCAAGTCAACTAAATACTGCCTAAAAACATAGCAACTTTCAGATCACAGTCAACATTTCTGTAAATATAACTTATAACAATATCTCTAATGATCTATAAATAACATTTAAATTAAAATGGTCCTTTTCAAATAAATATATAAAAAAAAAGGAATAATGACTGTCCAAAAATGTAACAAAAGTTCTCTTATATGATGTAATAATATTTATGTATATACAGGCAAGACATTTTTTACCATATCATAAGTTTTGATTTTAATAAAATAAAAAAAAATGAAATAATTTTTTTTTCCAAATGATTAACAGTTTTTATTTAAAATGTCTTTTGCTTGTATGTATATTAAGCTGTTTCAGTATACAAACAACAAAAAAACATCTTGTCACAAAAGCATAACATATTTATCAGAAAATCCATACAAAAAAAATATGGTTAAAACAACAATTATTGGTCCTTGTATCAGCTGAAATATTTACTTTGTTTTTGACACTGAAATCGTTTTTGACAAGGATCAGGGCAGCAAGAATGTTTCCAGAATATTCCAGAATATTCTAACTCTTCACTTAACATTGGATCTTGTTCCTGATGCTGATGTCACCTGAAAGAATAATAATAATAATAATAATAATAATAATAATAATAATAATAATAATAATAATAATATTAATAATAATAATAACAATAACAATAATAATAATAATAATAATAATAACAATAATAATAATCATTATAACTATGATAATAATGATAATAAAAATAACAACAACAATAAATTATTAATCTTAAAAACTAGCATCAGTCATTAAAACAAGTGATGAAATAGTAAAAGAGATGACCAAAATCATGATAATGAATAATTACATTAACATATAACTAAACAACTACTCATGATAATGGAATAATTAAACTAACATATAACTAAACAACTACTCATGATGATGAATAATTACATTAACATATGACTAAACATCTACATATTTAACTATTTCACATTTCAATCAATTTTTTTTTTTATTTTTTTCACCTTTTCCATGATGATTTGCTCTGAGATATCTGACTGGTCAGAGGCAAACAAAGTGACATGAGCTGGTCCAAATAACTGATCCATGTTTCCTTTGTGTGTGGAAATCTTTGCCTTAGTCATTGGCTTTACTGAAGTACCGACCCTATAATATCAATAAATAAATAAATAAATAAATAAATAAATAAATCAAAAACAAATTCACAAACAATAAATAAACAATAAAAATAAGATAAGAATTTACTAAATTAAAGTAAAATAAAATAAACATAAATATTTTTTCTTTTTGTTATAAAGACTAAAGCAAAGTAAAATAAGTAAATATATCAATTTTCTTTTGGTAGTTTTGTACACTTTATGTCTTTTTTTTCTCAGCTTTCCTGTTTGTTTAATATCCCTAGCTCAGGTACAATTCTCACTATTAATTTTAAAATAAAAGAAGAAAATATCACTGAGGGGATTAGTTTTAAAATTTAGCAGCACCAGCCAATTATTTTTATTTTGTAAATAAAAAATATAAAAACCAAAGTAATAATTTCAGTCACAACTGAAACTGCAATACATTCGTGGGAACAGAGACATTAAAAATAACAACAAAAAAATAAGGGACACAGGTATCAAGTACAAAATATAGACCCCTCTCTATATATATATATGGAGAGAGAGAGAGAGAGAGAGAGAGAGAGATATATATATATATATATATATATATACTCTCTCTCTCTCTCTCAAAGAGATACCCATATACATATCAACTTCAGATCTTATCCCAAATTACTACATACAAAACATTCTAAACCTACCAAATAATATAGACAAACTTGACAGTGCTGATTTTGTCAATGGAATCTGTAACCCTGTAGAGGCCATACATTACAGCATCATCCCGCAGACACTGTTTGAATTCACTGATATTGCCTTCCCCACTCTTCTCCAGTTCAATAGGACCAAGTGGGTCACTGTTGAAGTAGGTTGCCAACATCCAGCTGGTGTCGTTGTCGTTGTTTCTTACTGCTGCTATGGCATTGTATACATCTTCTGTTATTTCTATTTTGGCACCTTCTGTGGCTAAGGAGAATCCTGATTTTGATGTTGGTCCTCGTTTGGGTAACTGATTGGATGTAAATCCACGTTCTTGTCTTCCTTGAACATTTTCAATGACCTTTGACTTCTTTCCCGATGTTTCTTCAAGCTGGAAGAATGGGAAAAGAATTAATGAAATATTAAAATAATGATAATGATAACAGTCAAAACAATTTAACAAGAACAACAAACAAACAAAATGTTAAATAATGTTAAAAAATAAAAAAGCGGACCATCTCCACCTCTAAAATAAATATTTCAAGTTTTTCAATAAACCAAAATCATATGAAATAAATTCAGATAAAATTAAATACATTAGCAACATTCTGAGGTCAACGATAAAGAGAAATGAAACAATGTACAACGAGGACCTGCTGTACTGTTTAGCAGAACTAGAAAGTTGCAGTTTATTCACAAACAGGATAGCACACACCATGATCTTTCACACACAATTAGAGACACACAGAAAAGAATCAATTAAGAGACCAATTGTGCTCTACCATTTCCCACAATGCATTCTTAAGAAGAATGTAACCAAATGATGAAGAGAACCAGATATTTTGTAACTATACCTTTTAATTATTTTATTAACTGTCAGAAAATAAATAAAGTTAGATAATGTGAAATTTTAAAAATGTCATAATAATAATAATTAATGGTTTCTAACAAACCTGTTGTAAAATTTTCTCTGGGTTAAAGTCTTCACGAGAGCTTGTTTCTACAAACAAGTGATAAGGATTAAAGTGTTGTTCCATACTGCTTGAAACCACACCATATCTACCCTTCTTTACAAATGGTACATGGTCCCCAATCCTAAAACAAAATAAATAACTATAAGCAATATGAACTAAAGAGATAATATATATGTTGTTTTTAAACAAATATAACTAAGACTGTAAAATTTTCTTTAATATTGATAATTATTGTCTGCCTTTTCCATTCTGTAAATTACTCAGATTTATTTTTTCTATTATTTCTTTTAAACAAACAAAATATTATTTTCTATTTACAAGCATGGTAAGCATTCTTAATATAATTTATTAAAGTAAAATTTTAGATGTTATAAATATTATTCTTTAAACTGGATGGTACAAATATATTAACACTTCAGATTTCTTAAAAACAATATTACTTCAACTACCAAATTTGAAAATAAATAAATAAATAAATAAATACATAAAGCTTACCATCTGAAATAGACAAATTTGATTGTTTTAGACATGTCAAATATGCTTTCATATCTGGCAAGTGCATACATAACTTGGGTGTCATCCATTAAACTTCCAATTTCCTCTAAATCCTGGCCCACTTGTACTACAGTCACTCTGTTTGGATCATTTTCAACATGACCAACAACCAGATATTTGTCATCTGTGTTGTCAGCTCGGACTGATTTAACTGCTTCCTCAAAGTTAGCACCATTGACAAATTCTGTATGTGTACTCATTCTTTTAAAGCTTTAGTCTGTAATGTAATTAATTAAATGTTTAGTTCAATCAATTAAGTGTTCTTGTATGGTTACTTAATAAGAATTTGCTTTACATGTGTAAAGATAATAAATAACACAGATATAAAGTTATAAAAGAGATACTGTTGTGAAAAACAAAAATGTTGGCATTTATAAAAACATTTATGTACAACAATTTTATCGATTTTAAAATTATTATTATTTTTACTTCTGTGTGTGTGTGTGTGTGTGTGTGTGTGTGTGTGTGTGTGTGTTTGCGATTGCCAAGCTGCAATATGAGACTGGCATTTTACTTGTGCATTGGTATTTTCAGTCACCACGGGCTATGGCACAAACATACAATCAAACTCTGCACAGATATATATTATATAAATACAGTATAGGATGCACCTGTCTATGTGTGTGCATGCAAATGCATTTGTAGTTATTCACTGACAATATGTTAACCTTTATACAGTTTAGTCTGAAAATAATAAAACGTTTGTTTCACTGGAAAGCTTTTATAAATTATTTATCTAACATTCTGGGGCACACAATTAAATAATATTTTGTTATGTGCCACAAAATGAGTGGCTGTTTACTTTAACAATAAAGATTCATGTGAAAATATTTGAATCAGTTCTATTTAAATGATTTGTATGAATACTATACATTTTGTGTTCTTTTGCATATAAAATAAAACAAAATTAAAAATTAAAATATATTTAGGCTTTTATGGTAATTAAATAACTTAATTATTTATCTGAATACCATACATTTTGTGTTCCTTTGCATATAAAATAAACAAAATTAAAAAATTAATATATTTAGGCTTTTATGGTAATTAAATCAAAGTGATGCTTTACAATAAAATGTGTTAAATGATTACCACTGATAATTTCATGAAATGTAATCTAAAGAAATAAATCTATTAATTAATTTACTATCATACTTCAGAACTTTAAAACAACTGGTAACTGCTTCTTACATAAATCACAATATGAGGTAATTCATGCACTTTATAAATATATAAAAAAATAAAAAATAAAAATGATTTAATTATTATATATAATTATGAAATTTGTGTTTTGGTCTGATAGTTAAACAGCAGGAAATAACAACAACAAAAACACATTTTCCTCAAATTAATTATTATTAATATATTATATATATTACATTTGATTGGCGATGTTGACTTACCAGTGTCAGTGACAGGTTGATTATTAATGAACACAGCCAGATAGCCAAAGGCTCTATATTGTTATCAGATATTTATTTCAAATGATATCTAAGAACATCAGTCATATTTACCAGTTTATATAAAAATAAAGTCTTGTGTGAGTAAAGTGACACATGACATTCGAGTCAGATCAAAGGAATGTACATTGGTAAAACATTTTTTTTAATTATTATTTTTGCTATTGTTATTATTATCATCATCATTATATTTTTCTAATTTGCAGAATACAGTGAAAATAATTACCTTTGCCAGTGAAAGTATAAATCGACGCGTCTCTGAAACTAAACTTGACTCTGTCCACGCCCAATAAAACACTACCGCTCCCAGACGGAAGCAAACGAACGCTGCATTTCCTGTTACCGTATTTGGTCAAAAGTACGTGATCGACAAATATAAAATATAAAAAAAAAACAAAAAAAACCCCACCCTAAATCCACAAGAATAAAGGAAAATAAAAAATATATATAAAAATATAATAATAATATGACGATGATGAAGAAAAACAAGAAAAATAAGAAAAAAAAAAAAAAATAATAATAAGAAAGAAATAAAAAAAAAAATTAAAAAAAATGAAACAAACAACAGAAGGCATATTTCTTTGAAGAACAATTTTAATGTTTTAAAAAGTTGATTTAACATGAGAGAAAAACAATGCATATTAAGGTGACAACAAATAATCTAAATATGTTTTCTATACTTTTAAAAGATTAATCACAGAAACCATTCTTTACTAAATAAAAAGTATTACAATAATATAACAATTCTGCCTTGATTCATCGTGTTTACAATTTCTTTATGTAATTGTGACTTTGTTTTTAAATATTTATATAAAACAAACAAAACAAACACCTTGATTTATTAGGAAAGTTTTTTCTTTGGTTTATTAAGTAATGAAGAAATCAGAAACGTAACTGACTCAAGAAAAATGGCAGCCTTTGTGAATCACTATTTTATTTGTGTAACACTTTATTATCAGCAAACACTGGTATCATGCAACACAGCTGCATTTTCCCAGTCCACTAAAGATTATTTATATTCATATGTATGATGTAAAATAATCCAAATAACAGAAATTTTCAGCAAGCATGAATACTGGAGGTTCTTACATTATTTGTGTGGCAGCACTGTGTATCTGACATCACATATCCCTGATCTTTAGAATGTGGTTTATCTTATTCCATCAAAATCTGAGTTTTGATCATTTTCACCATGTGACTGATTATCCTATGCTGCCACACATTTTTATATTTTATTATTAAATAATGCTTTTCCAAATAAAATATACAGGGTGTCCACAAAGTCTGGGTACATAAGGGATTAACACATACTTTTAAAATAAAATAGTTCTATTTAATTCTAATGTTAATAAATAATGTTTTCAATATGATTTCCATTACTTTCAATGCATAATTCTTTAAACAGAGCCATCATTCGATCTGGTAAGAAAAATAACATAAATAAATAACATAGTATAATTCCCCGTGTACCCAGACTTTGTGGACACCCTGTATAGAGACTATTTATTTTCAACATAAAACAATTTATTATTATTACTATTTTAAAAGGACTTTTAATTTATCAAAAAAGACTATTAATTTAACAACACTTTGGCACAATAAACAATTAAATTATTTATAACATTAACACAACAAAGTAATGCAAAAAGATTACTACATCATATTCTAAAATGTTTCACAATAAAAATCATAAAAAATGATATATTAATATGTGCGAACAATAATTTACTAAATGCAAGAAAGTCTTGTGAAGTATTAAAATAACAATGTTGTGAGATATCACTGTTTGTCATAACAACAACAAAAATCTATAGATCACAATAAATAACACATATACCCCAAAAAGGAGATACACATACATGTAAATATATATATAAATGTGTGTATGTATGTGTGTGTGTTTGTGTCTGTATGTGTATATATGTATAAAATTCAATTTATTAATATTCAAGTGCAGTCAAATGTGATATTTATTTATCTAGATAAGAAAATATACACAAGTAATTGTTCATCTGAACAATGATCTATTTTATCTGCCCAAACCAATCAAACTATTAACAATTATAAAACTATTAATTACATCATACATTTAATTTATTTTCTTTGTTTGTGTATCTATGTATGTAGGCATTTCTTTGTGTCTAATGTATTTGTTAATTTTTTAAAGTTATGTTTGTGTATATAATTATCTTTTGTACATACATGTGTGTATATATATTTATTACATGACAGTTGTTCAGATAAAGAATGTGAAAATATTTACATTTTAATACAAATATTTACAGTAGAGACAAAACAATATGTATAAAATATTATCATTAAAAGTCACGCAGGATTTGTTAATAGTGATTAAACATTCAAATTTTCAAAAAAAAAAAAAAAAAAAAAAATGAAATGTAATCTTATGTATATAAAATATGTTTTTAAAAACAGTTAAATAATTATAAATTTTATTCAATTTAATATTTACATTTATAGAATGTTAGGAAGTCAGAAGATACAGAAATATCTATAAAAAGTGCAACAAAAGATTAATAACAAATGGAGAATAATTTAACTTTTTTAACTTTTAAGATGAAGGATGTTATTATAAATGTGTGTGTGTTTATTTATTTATTTAAATACACAGACATGCACACACACACACACACACACACACACACACACACAATAAATAAATTAATTTAAAATTATATGACTTGCATTTTATTGTCTATAATTAACCAACATATCACTCCACAATCATACATTTGATTAAAAGTCATGTTTCACATATAAGAAGAAAAAAAAAAAGGAAAACAACTTTCAAAACTAATAAATTAATCCACCAACATTTAATAACATTTATTATTGATTAGCTAGCAGTATAAATCCATATTATACACATTATGCATTTTACATCCAGTTAAAATATCATGTAACAGCAGTGTTGGTATTGCAGTCTTTTCTTTTATTAACTTCATATATATTGTTATTTTATTTATTTAAAAACAATTTATTAACACTATGTAGCAATAATTCTTATTTCCTGATAATTCAAATACTTTGGTTATAACAGCAAGGCCATCAGAAGAGAAATAAAATAATATAAAACATATGTGTATGTTATTTCACATTATTTAAGACGCAATTTATTAGCACTATGCACCAGAAACTCTTCTTCCTAATGATACAAAAAGGGTAAATATAATGGAGACAATAGTGTCACCTTCAGAACAGAATTAAAGCATAATAGCCTATGTGTTATTTCATTTTAACAGTGTATTAGATTTACACAGCAACAATTCTATTTCCTAACTTAAATACAAAAAGGATGAATACAACGGAGATAACATTGTCAGAACAGAATATAAAATGTAACAGGCATACAAATAAAAAAGTAACTAAAACTAATTATAAATAATAATAAAATGGTTAAAATGATGATAGAAAAATGTAAATGTTGTAATAAATATGTTCAGCAGAATATGTTGAGATCAGCAATTTCTAACTTAATAAAATTTAGTTAAACTGTGCTTTTTTAATTACAATATTTCAAAGTAAGATTTCTATATTCTATATCTCTTCAGTTTGAGACTGAATTTAAAATAATGCTCTTTGAATTTAATTTAATTTTTCATTTTTATATTTTTGGGAGGGGGGAATGAATTCAAAAAAGAAACAAAAAGAAAAAGGGAAAAAAAAGAAAAAAGGTTTTGGGTGCTTTTTTTGTTTTTACATATCAAATCAAAAGAATTACATGATTTTTTTGGTTATCCAAATTTGTCACATTTGCCTAGCATGAGCTCATTCTCATATAAACCTAATGAAAATTAGCACTGACTGTCTCTACTGATTGTGAATCATCATGCCATTTACTGCAACTCAACCAAGAAAATGATGCCCACCTCTATCAAAAGTCACAAAATGTTACAAATAACAAGAAACTCAATCATGTACTGATGATTTAAACATTAAATTTATAAAGATAAAAAGAAAATTCTTTTCATTTTCTCATCAATCACTCTGAAAGTTACATCATGTTCACCCTATAGAATTATTTTTTAAATCTGAATTATATGCACTTCAGTATTAATGGGAATATTTTTCAAATATAAATTTATATGAACATTTTTTTTTGGAAATTAAATAGTTACAAATATAAGATAAGCTTTGAAACATATATTAATTATTGTTGGTAGGGGTGTGTAAAAATCAATTAGCATATATTTAGCTTAATTTGTTAATGAACAAAAATTAACCTGACTAGATATCATTTTTAGTCTGTTTTTGGAAATTCTGGATAAAAGATAGTGTTTTGACTAATAAAATAATTATATTTATGTTTTGTTGATGCCACATGACTGAATGTCTTCCAACATGTTTTAAGCCTGGTGTCCTTATGAAGGATCAAATCTGGAAACTAATCAGATTAATAACATCTAGTGGATTTATGAATTATCTTAGAGGAAAATTCCTGTGTTTCTGACAAATGAAATAATCATGATTGCCTTATTATTGGAAGTCTGACTGATACCCTGTATGCTTATGAACGATAACTATTTGAAAACTCTTGTTCTACATTATTATTTCACTTTATACATTTTGTTTCTGAGGTATCAAACACAATGATAATTATGACTTCATTTTAATGGATAGCAGAATATCACAGTCTTATACATATAATTTCAAATCTGAAACAGAAGAAAAAAGTGTCTGTTTTACAACCAAATCAATTGTTTTCTCAAAATTAACATTGTTGCCATAATACCAATTCTTCTGTCCTGTCACAGATAATATTTAATTCTGAGAGAAAAAAAAGAAAGATTTTTATACATAATTTCCAAAGTTCTGTGAAATTTGTTACTTTCTTATGAAGGCTTCCATCAGGGACATGGGCAGTGGGAAAATGATTGTGGAGTTTTTCTCTGATGAAATGGAGTTGAGCGTCTGCAGGTATCTCAGCTGTAGAGCTGCTGGTGAACCTGATATCACATTGGCCGCCTCTCTCAGAGCAAATGAAGCCTTCTGTTCTCCCTCAGCTGCTATAACCTGCACAAGTAATTCAAAACATTAAATCCCCAGTGCATTATTATTACTATTATTATTATTATTATTATTATTATTATTACTTACTTACTTACTTATTTACTTTGTGCTAGAACAATAAAAAATGCTATTCATCTTGTTTCACATTATTACTCACATTGCTGAAAATTACCTCCCTTGCCTGATATTTATAATACATTTTTTATCTTTCATTTCTTCCAGAAATTGTTGAATTTACATAGATTAGTTAGAGTCTGGTCATTGATATAAATATATAAGGAAATAAAGAAATAAAGAATAAAAAAAATAATTAAAAAATAAATCTGGTGCATACATTATTAGTAACTCATAATATATATATATATATATATATATATATATATATATATATATATATATATATATATATGCACTCAAGTAATTTTGATAAAATTCTGTGATATGGCATTTTTCAGACACCATATGTTGTAACATTTCTTGAAATTACAAAACTTATTAACCAGTGTAAATTGGTAGATCAATGTATCATCTTTGTTAGACCTACACATCATTTTGATACAGACTTATTTCTTACGTGTCGCTTTGATATTCATCACTTTGATACACATCTCATTTTTGACATACTCTTTCGTAAACATATAAATGATATACTGTTGTTTGTTATAAAGGTGAATTCTTTTAAACACTCTGTAACAATGCTACTGATAAATGATAAATGATGTATAACAGTAGGAAATGAAATATTCGTGATATGTGCAAACAGGTGCTGATATAAAACCCAGTCCAGGAGACTCAGTCTGTTTTACCTTTGCTTTGGCCTCACGAGCTGCCTCTGCCTCAGCTGCCATAGCTCTCTGTAGCTGAACTGGCAGCCTCACATCCTTTCTGTGAAAATCAGACAGTTATTTTTATTTATTATCTAGACACACACACACAACCCTTATGTAATTAATACACACCCATCAAATTTACAGTTATATATACCAGCTATATAAATATATGTATTCACACTTTCATAAAACAGATACTACATAAGTCATTGAACTTTTATCACTTTAATAATATTTAATCTAGGGGCCCCAGCCTTAAACATTTTTTTACTGGGGTCATTAAACATTTATTTATTACTTTATGTCATGTAAATGTAACTTCTTACTTACATTTCTACTCTTTCCACGCGAATTCCCCATCGGTCAGTAGCTTCATCTAAAATAGACTGGAAAAAAAAATAAAATAAAAAATCAGTAATTAAATTAAAATAACAACATAACAAATTTAAAAACATGAAACTGAATTTCAAGTTATTGATACAACATGTCAACATAATATTCTGTAAATGTATAACTTCATAAATAAATAAATATGTCACCACAATACATTTTAATATCAAAAATGATTAAGTGTCAAGGAAATGAATATTAATTTTAACACTATACCTATAAAACAACTGATAGTGTAACATACTTGATGCTCTGTTATTATCAATTTAAAAGACCACAGAATATGCTTCCATATAAAATTTTAGCTGTATACTAAAGATTTCTTGGATTCATGGCATTCTTGGGGGAGAGGGGGTTGTGTTTTTTTCCGTTTATAAATTATACAAATTTTACATGTTCATGCTTTGAACAGAAAGAGTCCACCTTCACAACATGTTTATATTTAACATGACAATATGTGAAAAAACCCCAGAAAAAAACAAAAGAAATGTCCTTGGTAGATTAGATTTAATTATCCTTTCACAGTTAATAATATGATACAAATCAGTGTAATCACAGACGAAATCCTTCTCAAAAATTATTAAATATTATGATGAAATATACACTTACTTTTCACACATGAGTTTAAGGGCAAACAACAGTGACAGTTTGAATGTCAATAATAATTAAATTGACCAAAAACAAATTGAATTTCATTTTGACAAGATCAATGCTTGAACAAATTATTTTTATCTTAGCAGAAATCGTTTTATGTTATAATGGAATAATGCATTTCATTTATACCTCTTTCTGTGTGTTTGTATACACTGATCTGTATACTAATACACATTTCACTATTTACAATCACTTCATGCCACTGAGGGACTAAAGAACATGTCCTGAAATACATGAACTCAAATCAAAACAATTCCCAGAAGAAATGGAGTTTCTGAAAACGACCTCAATGAAGTCATCAAGTCAAATTTGGAATTAACTACTCTAAATGTGTTTCCAGAATCAGTCTCATTGTAGTTTTCATAACAATTATTTTCATCATTATCATCATTTACCAATGAAAGTGTTTCCTGAATCAATTTCAATATAGTTTTGATAATCATTATTTTTATCATCATCATAATCATCATCATCATTTATCAATGTAATATGTTTCCAGAATCAATTTTGTTATAGTTTTGATAATCATTATTTTCATGATCATTTTCATGAGGATCTTACTATCATTTACATTATCACTAGATCTGTAATGACAATTCTGACAATATTTCTGACAATTCCATAATATAATCATCATCGTTTCATCTTTTAAAATTGTTCTAAAGTAACTTGATAACCAGATAAACTTGCCAACAACATCATCAACAACATTATTATCATCATCGTCATCCTTTTTTTCACAACATATAATAACCTAATCATGAGCTTTACTTTGACATCAGACGCAACTAATGTAGGTATGTAGCTGAAGTGAGCTGCTAATGGCTTCACATTCATTTCAAATCACCATTAACTGAGATTTTTGCTGCAGCCAATGTTTGATGGAAAACAGTGCTAGATGTTGCTGTTTGCTTACTTCATGCATAAAGGTTGGTCTAAGCCAGTATCTGGAAATAACATTACCAGATAATCAATTTGTTCAAACAAACAGCATTGTTTGAAAATCCTTTGTACAAATATATTTCTAATTAAGAAAAAAAAAAGTGTTAATAATGATGTTGAGGATGATGATGATGATAACAATAATACTGATGATTATAATAATATTACAAATAATACTGGAAACAAACAGTATTGTATGAGAATCATTTGTACAAATATATTTCTAATTAAGAAAAGAAATGTATTAGTAATGATGATGATGATAATGATAGTAATGATAATAATAATAATAGTAATGACAAATAATAATGATTATAATAATCTTATAAATAATAATAATAATAAAAGCTATAAAAACACTACCACTGCCGCCCACTAAAAAACCAATAAGAAAACAAAACCCAAATCCATTTAATAAAAATACAGTCAACACATAAACAAATAGACACAGAGTCAGACAGACGTGTCATGAAATATCATTTAAACTGGACAAAAATTAATCTACATCCTGCCTTTCTTCACCTGAACTGCCTGACACCCAGACAGATGTGATCACGTTTCTAACATACAACTTGATCAAGTGACTAACACAGAACATGATCAAGTGACTAACACACAACTTGATCAAGTGACTAACACACAACATGATCAAGTGACTAACATACAACACGATCAAGTGACTAACATACAACTTGATCAAGTGACTAACATTACAACTTGATCAAGTGACTAACATACAACTTGATAAAGTGACTAACACACAACTTGATCAAGTGACTAACATTACAACACGATCAAGTGACTAACACACAACTCGATCAAGTGACTAACACACAACTTGATCAAGTGACTAACACACAACTTGACCAAGTGACTAACACACAACTCACCTGCATGCTATGACTTATGATGTCTCTCTCTTGCAGAATTTCAGCAAGATTCTTTGTGCCGAGGACATTTCGCAGTGTTGTCTGTGCCAGGAGCTGAGTGGAGTGTGATGCGTTCTCAACATTTGCCACAGAAACTGTTGGGTTGTGGATCCTGTAGTAAACAACAGCGTCCACTGACACTGTAACACTGTCTTTGGTTAAGACCTAAATAAATAAAAAAATAATAATAATAAATACAGTAAAATAAAATTTAAAAATAAACAAAGACAACAACAGTTATGCCTTTTTTTTTCTTTTTTTTTTAAATGTATTTAATTAGCAACTAAACATTTAATAATTCTGATACATACATACATACATATATATTCATGCATATATATATATATATATATATATATAATATAAAATAAAATAAAATATATATTATTCTTTATATATATAGAGAGAAATGTCATTCTTTTTCCAGTAAATGTGATGTTATTTCTTATTTCCACTATCTCAACTATATACAAGACATGCCACTCTGTTGTCTGTGGTGATTAAGTTGAGACTGTTGGTTAGTATAGCAAAAAGCTCAAAGGACATTAACTCTGTCACACATTAAGAAAATGTTATGTTTAACCTGTGATAAACCAATTAAATGGCTCTATTTGGAACAGGAAATAACTGAAAAGACCATTCTAAACACCATTTGTTTTTTAGGTCAATGTTCTTACACATTTTTCAAATATTACACAACCACTTTTGGGACCTGACAGATATTTTTATTAGAAATATTTATTTATTTAATTTTTTTTTTTTTTTTTTTTTTCAGTTCCATTTTTAATTGTCTTTTTGCTGCACAGATAATTATTAACAGACACACAGAAATATTAACAGTGTAACGAACCTCTTGTGGTGGAACATCAAAGGACACTGTTCTGAGATCTACCTTTGAGTACTGTTCAATGCATGGCAGTACAAAAAATATTCCTGAAAGCAAAATATTCACATTTGCATGTATAAATAGCGAATAACAGATTAGTGTCTTAAGATATCAGCTTTAAACTGCTGGTTTGCAGTGAGGCTCTACTGAGCTGCATTTGCCACTCAACTTGAAGCTGATATCTTAAGACAGTAACCAGTTATTTCTTTTATCCCACAGACATAAATAATACAAAGACCAAATGAAATTAACTGTTTTATTTCTTAACTTGCTGCTCTCAAGAGTAGTAGATTCTGGCATGCATATTTCTGCCTACAAACACTATATATCAAAATAGTTTTTAATAACAATAATTCATTTGTTATTTTTTTAACATGAAAATCAGTCTATTAAGATCTAAACCAGCAATTAAACACCAAAGAATAACTGAACAATACACATATAGTAAGAATCAAGGTAATAATAGTTCCAACCCAAAACCGTATGTTTTTGGTCAATGATTGGAAATAAAGAAATTTATCTAGTCATGGTATCTTGCCACTATTTACAGTGATTGCAAAAAACATATATGTATATGTTATTGACCAAAAACTGTAAAACTATTTAACGATATATGAAAAAGATTCCTTGCTGCTAACTTGTTTGGGTATATTAAAGATGGCTGAAGTAGATTTACTCTCTATGTTGTTATTATTACATCAAAATTCATATATTTGCCATTTAACGGATCTTACTATAAAAATGTGTGTAAATCAATAGCTATTCATTTCTGAATTCCTTAAGAATTCATTTTCTATGTAATTGAATAACACAGTTCTAAACAAACATGCTTCTCTGAGGATTTACTCATATTGCTAGATGAATGAATGTCAGTTATAATGTTGTGACCTATCCAAATATGTTGGTAAATATGAGATAATCTCACTATTTATACATATAGTGTTACCTGTTTGTCAGTTATAAAAGCATCAGCTACCCAATATGTTGATCTCACTATTTGTATTGGTTATAGAATGGTACATTTCTGTTTTTCAAAATAAATGAGCCTTCATGATGGGCATACAATATGCCTAAGGCTATCTGCTTATGTAACGATTTTAGAATTAAAATAAATGAAGTAGTTTGTACAATAATTTAAACATCTGTTCATTTCTCAAAACCCTTGTAATATCTATACTGGACTGAAATAATTCCTTTGTAATGGTGTAAAGTTGCTGTATATGACAAAATTTTCAAACATTTCACTGTTCTGTTAATGTTAAGTTAAAAAAGAAAAATCACTTTTAAACATATGCAAATAAACGTATATAAAATAACTTGTTTAGACAATGATTCTAAGCAGTAGAAAGATATTACTAGAAAAAAACATTTTATTTTCGTATGTCTATAAAATAGTTACAGAATGTACTAATACATATTTTGCTCATTATTTTATTTGTTAATTAATTTATTTAAAATAAAGTTACCAATCTTTTTTTTTCATTCTTTATTTAAGTATATTATAGAAATTGTAATAATTCTGAATATAATAACCAGCAGCAACATCAATAATAACAGATTCACCTAGAAGTATGAAGGATCTAATTTTTCTGTAATCCAGGTTTTTACCACAGACACTGATGTATTACACCTTATTATCAAACAATTTTTACTTGTAATAAAATCACAGAAAATATGATCAAGGTTAAAAAAAACAGCTCTGCATATGACACTCACCAGCTCTTGACTAAATAATTAATGAAAAAAACATTAAAAAAAAATAAATTCTTTCCGCTCAATCAATAAAACCTTTCACATTCAATTTGGATTTTTTTTTCTTCTTTTTTATCCTACAGATTTGCTAACATTTATTCTGATTGCTGTAGTGAAGAATGACTACAAGAGATTTTTATTCACACGTCCGGTCTCTTATCAATGTACTGAGTATAAAACAAATTAATGTTTTATCACCTCTTCGTGTACAGCTATTGTCAGCAACCAGGTATCACTGATACAGATTTGTAACGATAGAGTATGACATGCAATGAATATTTAATAAAACATCAACAGATTTTTATTTTAAGACTTATTAGCTGTCAGTCATGTGCTTCATAAACAGCAATGAAATGAAAGAGGAAAACAAGAAGTCTTTGAACTATATTAATTGCTTAGCAGCAAAATGTGTTTAATATGCACCTTCCCACCGACTGAGAAAATATATATTCTTGCCTTTCATAAGACATACATTATAAACACACAATTCTGATGCCACATCATTTTACACTATTCTTGTAAATTAGCAGCAAGGAATGTTTTATTTATAACCTTTTTTCTATGCTCAGAAAAGAACATATTTAATATCTTAATAATTTAAACAAACTTTTGAGTTTTTTATCACTTTATAATTTTTTATCTGCTGAGGCAAAATACTATTATTCTGTTAATGTCTGTGTAATTTTTTTTCACTCTCAGACTGAAGTTAGTAAAGACTGTTAATAACAGTTACTCTGTTCAGTTAAACCTAATTCATATTTACATACACACTCTGTCTCTTCTCAGGTCTTGTCTTTTCTCTCTTAAAAAAATCTAAAATTATTGAACAGTAAATATTTTTCTTACTGTTGTATAATTTAAAAGAATTTATTTAATAATTTAACCAACTTACTTGAACCTTTGGCTGTGTAAATAATAAATAATTTTCTTACTGTTACATAATTTAAAAGAAAATATTTAATAATTTAACCAATTTACCTGGACCTTTGGCCCCCCCACTTAGT